>CAUYLG010012769.1:0-25826 GCA_963573385.1 Cacajao melanocephalus | reverse complement strand
TCCTCCCCTTCACCTATATCTGGCATTTCTTCCCATGCTATCTCTCCCCACCTCCCCACCTCCCCACCTCCCACTGTCCCTCCCCTATTTCCCCCCCAACAGACCCCTGTGTGTAGTGCTCCCCTCCCTATGTCCATGTGTTCTTATTGTTCATCACCCTCCTATGAGAGAGAACATGCGGTGTTTGATTTTGTGTTCTTGTGTCAGTTTGCTGAGAATGATGGTTTCCAGGTTCATCCATGTCCCTACGAAGGACACGAATTCATCATTTTTGATGGCTGCATAATATTCTATGGTGTATATGTGCCACATTTTCCCTGTCCGGTCTATCATTGATGGGCATTTGGGTTGGTTCCAGGTCTTTGCTATTGTAAACAGTGCTGCAATGAACATTCATGTGCATGTGTCCTTACAGTAGAACGGTTTATACTCCTTTGGATATATACCCAGTAATGGGATTGCTGGGTCAAATGGAATTTCAATTAACAACGCTTTCACTTGATGGTGTGGCTGAGCAAAGGTTTAGAGCTTACAGTCCAAGCCTAGGTCTCAGAAACTGTAGGGAAACCTGTTTTCCTCATGCTTCCATTTTATGAACTATAAAATGAGAATAAAACCTGTCTGCTTTGCAGTAATCTAAGATCTTTTTATGACCCGAGAATAAGAAGGGTTATAGGAACACAAAGCTTTATTTATTATGAATACTTAGCAGGGACTGATTCCCATACATACTCTTAACAACTTGGCAGGGGCTCTTCCGACTCCTTCCAAGATCAAGCTCCTCATCTCTGTGAACATAAAACTTGATCTGCTACACAGCTCGCCGAGTCCTTATCACAAGCCCTGAACATCACAGTCACAATCTCCTGTGCCCTTGCTCTCAGCATGTTCCCTGAGGATGATATACTATGCATTCGGAAGCTGAGGCGGGCACATCCTGCTGCTTGGGTCCAAAAGAAATACCATGGGCTAGGATGGATGAAGTGTTGCTGGAAATCTGGGCCATTTGTCAACTCTTAGAACATCTATCCTCTAGAAACTAGCTATAAATACATTTAGAAATAACTTCCCTTCAAAGGATTGGGTAAAACATGCCAACTGGGTTTTTACAAATGAAAGGTTTACTTTGCCTGGTAAAAGAAAACCATCATTATTTCCAAAGGCTCATTAAAGCCTTTGTAGGTTAACTTGTGGGACGACACTGCCACCTGGTGGTCGGCATGCACTGTGCACATGGAGCTCCCCAGTGGAAATTAAACTCTGTGCTCAAAGAACCACCAGACCCTATTAACAAAGAACTAAGCTTCGAGAACAGGCCTTCCCACAGAGACACTGATTCTTCTCAAGTGGCTCCATACATGTAAGAAAACATAATTTAAGCCTGGCATTTACTGAGTGACCTGGGCAAAGAATTTTCCTACCCACTCAATTCTTAGTACCAGGTGTACTGAAGGACATCATTTCTAAAATCAAAACAAAACACAAAACCAGTTGAAAGGCAGGCCTGGTGGCGACAGAATCTCTCATCATTTGCTTGTCTGTAAAGGATTCTATTTCTCCTTCGCTTATGAAGCTTAGTTTGGCTGTATGTGAAAGTCTTGGTTGAAAATTCTTTTCTTTAAGAATGTCGAATATTGGCCCCTACTCTCTTCTGGCTTGTAGGGTTTCTGCAGAGAGATCCGCTGTGAGTCTGAAGGGCTTCCCTTTGTGGGTGGCCCGACCTTTTTCTCTGGCTGCCCTTAGCATTTTCTCCTTCATTTCAACCCTGGTGAATCTGACGATGATGTGTCTCGGGGTTGCTCTTCTTGAGGAGTATCTTTGTGGTGTTCTCTGTATCCCCTGAATTTGAATGTTGGCCTGCCTTGCTAGGCTGGGGAAGTTCTTCTGGATGATATCCTCAAGAGTGTTTTCCAACTTGGTTCCATTCTCCCCATTACTTTCAGGTACACCTATCAAAGGTAGGTTTGGTCTTTGCACATAGTCCCATATTTCTTGGAGGCTTTGCTTGTTCCTTTTCATTCATTTTTCTCTAATCTTGTCTTCATGCTTTATTTCATTAAGTTGATCTTCAGTCTCTGGTACCCTTTCTTCCACTTGATCAATTCATCTATTGGTACTTCTCGAAGTTCTCGCGCTGTGTTTTTCAGCTCCATCAGGTGATTTATGTTCTTCTCTAAATTGGTTATTCTAGTTAGCAATTCCTCTAACCTTTTTTCAAGGTTCTTCACTTCCTTGCATTTGATTAGAACATGCTCCTTTAGCTCAGAGGAGTTTGTTATTACCCATCTTCCGAAGCCTACTTCTGTCAATTCGTCAAACTCATTCTCCATCCAGTTTTGTTCCCTTGTTGGTGAGGAGTTGTGATCCTTTGGAAAAGAGGCCTTCTGGTTTTTTGACTTTTCAATCTTTTTGCACTGGTTTTTCCTCATCTTCATGGATTTATCTAACTTTGGTCTTTGATGCTGGTGACCTTCGGATGGAGGTTTTGTGTGGATGTCCTTTTTGTTGATGCTGATGCTATTCCTTTCTGTTTGTTAGTTTTCCTTCTAACAGGCCCCTCTGCTGCAGGTCTGCTGGAGTTTGCTGGAGGTCCACTCTGCACTAATATGGAAAGGAAAACTGGTACCCGCCAGTGCAAAGACATACCAAATTGTAAAGACCATTGACACTATGAAGAAACTGCATCAACTAATGGGCAAGACAACCAGCTAGCATCACGATGACAGGATCAAGTTCACACATAACAATATTAACCTTAAATGTAAATGGGCTAAATGCCCCAATTAAAAGACACAGGCTGGCAAATTGGATAAAGAGTCAAGACCCATTGGCGTGCTGTATTCAGGAAACCCATCTCATGTGCGAAGACACACATAGGCTCAAAATAAAAGGATGGTCGAATATTTACCAAGCAAATGGAAAGCCAAAAAAAGGGCATGGGTTGCAATCCTAGTCTCTGATAAAAAAGACTTTAAACCAACAAAAATAAAAAAAGACAAAGAAGGGCATTACATAATGGTAAAGGGTTCAATGCAACAAGAAGGGCTAACTATCCTAAATACATATGCATCCAATACAGGAGACTCATAAAGCAAATTCGTAGAGACCTACAAGGAGACTTAGACTCCCACACAATAATAGTGGGAGACTTTAACACCCCACTGTCAATATTAGATCAATGAGACAGAAAATTAACAAGGATATTCAGGACTTGAACTCAGCTCTGGACCAAGTGAACCTTATAGACATCTACAGAACTCTCCACCCCAAATCAATAGAATATACAGTCTTCTCAGCACCACATCACACTTATTCTAAAACTGACCACATAACTGGAAGTAAATCACTCCTCAGCAAATGCAAAGAACAGAAATTATAACAGTCTCTCAGACCACAGTGCAATCAAATTAGAACTCAGGATGAAGAAACTCACTCAAAACTGCACAACTACATGGAAACTGAACAATCTGCTCCTGAATGACTACTGGGTAAATAATGAATTTAAGGCAGAAATAAATAAGTTCTTTGAAACCAGTGAGAACAAAGACACAATGCACCAGAATCTCTGGGACACAGCTAAAGCAGTGTTTCGAGGGAAATTTATAGCACTAAATGCTCACAGGAGAAAGCGGGAAAGATCTAACATCAACACCCTAACATCACAATTAAAAGAACTAGAGAAGCAGAGCAAACAAATTCAAAGGCTACAGAAGACAAGAAATAACTGAGATCAGAGCAGAGCTGAAGGAGATAGAGACATGAAAAACCTTTCAAAAAAAAAAAAATCAATGAATCTGGGACCTGTTTTTTTTTTTTTTAAAGATTAACAAAATAGATAGACCACTAGCCAGACTAATAAAGAAGAGAGAAAATAGACACAATAAAAAATGATGAAGGGGATATCACCACTGATCCCACAGAAATACAAACTACCATCAGAGAATACTATAAACACTCTATGCAAATAAACTACAAAATCTAGAAGAAATGGATAAATTCCTGCACACATATATCCTATAAAGACTAAATCATAAACAAGTCGAATCCCTAAATAGACCAATAACAAGGTATGAAGTTGAGGCAGCAATTAATAGTATACCAACCAAAAAAAGCCCAGGACCAGAAGCATTCACAGTCAAATTCTACCAGAGGTACAAAGAGGAGCTGGTATCATTCCTTCTGAAACTATTCCAAACAATAGAAAAAGAGGGACTCCCTAACTCATTTTATGAGGCCAGCATCATCCTGATACAAAAACCTGGCAGAGACACAACAAAAAAATAAAATTTCAAGCCAATAACCTTGATGAACATCAATGCGAAAATCCTCAATAAAATACTGGCAAACCGAATCTAGCAGCACATCAAAAAGCTTAGTCACCACAGTCAAGTTAGCTTCATCCTTGGGATGCAAGGCCAGTTCAACATATGTAAATCAATAAACGTAATCCATCACATAAACAGAACCAATGACAAAAACCACATGAATAGCTCAATAGATGCAGAAAAGGCCTTTAATAAAATTCAACACCATTTCATGCTAAGAAAGGAAAACTCAAAAACCAAACTCAATAAACTAGGTATTGATGGAATGTATCTCAAAATAAGAAGAGCTATTTATGACAAACTCACAGCCAATATCATACTGAATGGGTAAAAAAGCTGGAAGCATTCCCTTTGAAAACTGGCCTAAGACAAGGATGCCCTCTCTTGCCACACCTATTCAACATAATATTGGAAGTTCTGGCCAGGGCAATCAGGTAACAGAAAGAAATAAAGGATCTTCAAATAGGGAGACAGGAAATCAAATTATCTCTGTTTGCAGATGACATGATTATATATTTAGAAAACCCCACTGTCTCAGCCCAAAATCTCCTTAAGCTGATAAGCAACTTCAGCAAAGTCTCAGGATACAAAATCAATGTGCAAAAATAACAAGCATTCCCATACATCAATAATAGACAAACAGAGAGTCAAATCATGAGTGAACTCCCATTCACGACTGCTACAAAGAGAATAAAATACCTAGGAATACAACTTACAAAGGATATGAAGGACCTCTTTAATTAAGGATAACTACAAATCACTGCTCAAGTAAGAGAGGGCACAAACAAATGGAAAAATATTCCATGCTCATGGATAGGAAGAATCATATCATGAAAATGGCCACACTGCCCAAAGTAATTTATAGATTCAATGCTATCCCCATCAAGCTACCATTGACTTTCTTCACAGAATTAGAAAAAAAACTATTTTAAATTTCATATGAAACCAAAAAAGATCCTGTATAGCCAAGACAATCCTAAGCAAAAAGATCAAAGCTGGAGACATCATTCTCCTTACTTCAAACTATACTACAAGGCTACAGTAACCAAAACAGCATGGTACTGGTATCAAAACAGATATATAGACCAATGGAACAGAACAGAGGCCTCAGAAATAATGTCACACATCTACAACCATCTGATCTTTGACAAACCTGACAAAAACAAGCAATGGGGAAAGGATTCCCTGTTTAAGAAATGATGGTGAGAAAACTGGCTAGCCATGTGCAGAAAGCTGAAACTAGACCCCTTCCTTACACCTTATACAAAAATTAACTCAAGATGGATTAAAGACTTAAACATAAGACCTAAAACCATAAAATCCCTAGAAAAAAACCTAGGCAATACCATTCAGGACAGAAGCATGGCAAAGACTTCATGACTAAAACGCCGAAAGCAATGGCAACAAAAGCCAAAATTGACAAATAGGATCTAATTAAACTAAAGAGCTTCTGCACAGCAAAAGAAACTATCATCAGAGTAGGAGAAACGTTTTGCAATCTACCCATCTGACAAAGGGCTAATATCCAGAATCTACAAGGAACTTAAACAAATTTACAAGAAGAAAACAAACAACCCCATCAGAAAGTGGGCATAGGATATCAATAGACACTTCTCAAAAGAAGACATTTATGTGGCCAACAAACATATGAAAAAAACCTCATCATCACTAGTCATTAGAGAAATGCAGATCAAAACCACATTGAGATACTATCTCACGCCAGTTAGAATGGTGATCATTAAAAAGTCAGGAAACAACAGATGCTGGAGAGGATGTGGAGAAATAGGAATGCTTTTACACAGTTGGTGGGAGTGTAAATTAGTTCAACCATTGTGGAAGACAGTGTGGTGATTCCTCAAGGATCTAGAACCAGAAATACCATTTGACCCAGCAATTCCATTACTGGGTATATACCCAAAGGATTATAACTCATTCTACTATAAAGACACATGCACATGTATGTTTATTGCAGCACTATTCACAATGGCAAAGACTTGGAACCAACCTAAATGCCCATCAATGATAGAGCAGATAAAGAAAATGTGGCACATATACACCACGGAATACTATGCAGCTATAAAAAAGGATGAGTTCGTGTCCTTTGCAGGGACATGGATGAAGCTGGAAACCATCATTCTCAGCAAACTAACACAGGAAGAGAAAACCAAACATCACATATTCTCATTCACAAGTGGGAGCTGAACAATGAAAACACATGGACACAGGGAGGGGAACATCACACACCGAGGCCTGTTGTGGGTAGGAGGCTAGGGGAAGGATAGCATTAGGAGAAATACCTAATGTAGATGGCAGGTTGATGGGTGCAGCAAATCACCATGGCACGTGTATACCTATGTAATAAACCTGCACATTCTGCACATGTATCCCAGAACTTAATAAAAAAAACTCCACCTGACTATAAAAAAAAGTCTGAAACATTTTACTTCATATTACACATACTTTTTTTTAATAAAAGGCAGACACATTGAAGGAAACAACACTTGACATGAAAGAACCTTGTGCTGGAGTTCTAGAAGGACCTTGAAAATCAGTTTTAAAAGGACTTGCTCTCACATAGTCTTTTTCATGGCTGCTTGAGTCATGCTGAAGAGATAGGCTTCGTAGATTATATTTAAGAAGTCGTCATCGTTCTGGAAAACAAATAGAAAGACCCAAGAGAATGTAACTTGGTTGGCAGACACAAAAGGCTTCCTCTGTCTTAGAGTTGAACTGGCGTTTGGACACTGAGAGGCTCATCTCTCCCTCTCTGATCTAACAGCTGGTGGTTTTTAATCGCACCTGTGAATGTTACGTGGGGTTGAGGCAGGGCCAGACAGAGCTGCTGGTTTTCCATGGTCAGTATGCACAGCAGCAAGAGCTCAGTACATGCAGCACAGGTGGGCAGCCGAGCCACCTGGCAGCATGGAGCAGGGTTTACTCAAGAACAGCCTGGGTCTGCTGCATGAAAAGACAAGGGGCCCCAGCAGACAGAGGAGTTAGGAGGACGTGATCCAAGTCGGTGGTGTCAAAGTTTGGTTAAGAGATGGCTGTGGTGTTTTTGGTTTTTTTTGTTTGTTTGTTTGTTTCTGAGACCGGGTCTCACTCCATCACCCAAGCTAAAGTGCAGTATCACCATCATAGCCTCAACCTCCTGGAGTCAAGCGATCCTCCTACCTCAGCCTCCCAAGTAGCTAGGGCTACAAGGTGTGTGCCGTCACACCTGGCTTTTCTTTGTAAGTTTTTTGTCGAGACAGGGTCTCACTATGTTGCTCAGGGTGGTCTCGAACTCCTGGACTCCCCAAGTGCTGGGATTACAGGCATGAGCCACTGTGGTTTGTAAAGGCCCTCCATGTTACCTACAATGTGTTTACTTTGTTTTGGGCATTACTTAGGATTTTACTTCCAATAAGCTCCATCAGTACGTCATCAAAGTCCATGTAAGTCTTTCCATAAGTTATGGAAAGTTTCTGGCCTTGGCAAGTGGGCAAGAATAAGACTGGTAGTCTCTGGGCTCTTTTGCATGGCAAAGAGTGGGAATCATGGTCTAATCAGTGGTTTTCTTCATTTTTTAATTCTAGAGACTTCTCCCTCCCACTCAAATTCTTTATAGTGTTAGTAATTCACCCACACTTCACATTCCCCCTTCATTCCCTCTTGGCACCCCACACAGAGTTAGCATTATTTTCATGCAATGAAGAGAGTGATGTTATCCCTTTTTTTTCCTACAAAGTAGTCCCAAAGTTCCTATGCATGAGACTGCATCCTAACAAGAGGCAGAGACTAAAAACAGACTGTTTGAGTGACTGGGAAGATGAGGTCTAGTACACGGGAAGAAGGAAAATGCATACCGACAGTGAGGGAAGGGGAATGTAATTTCTAACCAGCCGTGTTCAGCAACTACTCTGGACTAACAGAGTCTCAAGACAATGTGATCAGAATGGAATGGGCCAGAAAAACATATGGATCTTTTAAATTCAAACTTAAGAAATTTGCTCAAAATAAAGAAGTTCATAGATGTCCTTTCTAATTCCTCATGAGCTTACCATGAATAGCTTTAAAAGGTGGCAAATGTTTTTATCCTGATATTTATTTATGAATTAGTGAGGCTCAGTCATCTGCTGCTGACCTTCTTTATATCTGATTGTTATCATGCTTCTGCTGATTTCTAGCCCATTCCTTTCATTCTCTCTCAAACTGTTTCCTTCTTTGTAGTCTCACTTTGCTCAGGCCGATCTGGAATTTCTGGCCTCAAGCAATGCTCCCACCTTGGCTTCCCAAAGTGCTGGGATTACAGGTGTGAGGGGCCACTGCGCCTGGCCAACATGTAAGCTTTTAAAAAATGTTTTACTAATACAGACCACTGTCTCTTTGAGTAGGACAGGACAACCGCAGAAGGGCTGGCCTGCTCGCTAAAGGCCACCTGATGCTTAAGCAAAGGGCCACAAAAGTTTTCTTAAAGACTATCTACCAAAAAGACACCTAAATACATTAACTGGGGTGTCTCAAGTCTGTCTGGCTACAAAGATTCCATTTTTCAAGGCGTACCATTTGTTTTTTGGGTGTGCTTTGCTAGGGCGCCTGTGCTGAATGTTCTCCCGAGGCTGGTCCCTGGTAACATTCCTGTGGAGAGCATGGCGCATGGGAGAGCACCTGGGAAGTGGCACTCGGGGGCCAGGCTAGGGCCCTGCACAGTAGCAAGAGCTCATTACATGCAGCACAGATGGGCAGCCGAGCCACATGGCAGTATGGAGCATTCCCGCTGTGTTATGAACGAGCTGTGTGCCCCAGCAGTTGCTCAGCCTCACTTTCCTTTTCTGTAGAATGGGAAAGATAACAGGGTTGTTGTGTAAGGAGTGAATGAGTTAATGTGTGCGCGGCACTTCAAACAAGGCCCAGCACCATCTCTACGGAGTGTTAGCTGCTACCGTACTCATTGTTATTTCACAATTTCACAGACAAGTGAGACAAGCAGCTCACAAGGAGTCCTGTCACTCCATCCCATCCTAATGAGCAGGTTTCAAAATGACCTGTAAAACGCACCTGCAGCAGCCACGGCCATTACTTGCTTCCCTCCCTGCTTTCCACTTGGCAGACGGCCCCTTGCCCAGGACTGCTCCCACCTCTACTTCCCAACGGTGAGTTTTCTGTCTGGGTCCCCGGCAGCACCCAGGGTCCTCTCAGGGACTGCTTAATCACTAGCATATGCTTCCTTCTCTTCTGACAGGTGACAGCTTGGAGGCCTTAGACAGTCCTTCAAATGACAAAATCCTTGAAGAGCTGAGACACCCAAAGCCACACTTGGTATTCTAAGTAACACCAAGCTAAATGAGCGCAGAAGCCGCTGGGGTCAGGACGAGTTGTTACACACACAGCTGTTATTCTCACGGAAGCTAAGCAAGCCATGGCCGAGTCTTCATCTCACAGTCACAGCCAGGGGGCCAACAGGTGTGGTCAGGAGCAAAGGGAGACGATGTGCCCGCTTACCTGAATGAGGTACAGCAGTGCTTCCTGGAGCTGGAGCTTGGTGAGTGGGCTGCTGGTGATCACGGAGGGCTCTGGGCTCTGCATGGGCAGGAGGAGGCTGGTGGCGGCAGCAGGCAGCTCCCGGCCTCCCACAGGCAAGAGGCCGCTCTCCCTTTCTTTTGGTGGCACGGAGGTGGATTGTGTGAACACCATGGGGGACATGAGCAGAGAAGGAGCTGCTGTAGCAGGGATGCGCTGAGGTGAGATGACCTGCTCACAGCAAATACACACAGGGGCGGGGTCAGGAGCAGCTCATGGCATGACAGCTTGCAGCAGTGGATGCGGGTGATCTAAGCATTCCCTGTGCACAGCTTCCCTAGCTGAGAATAGTCTACAGGTAACCGATTCTTGTTCCACTCTCCGTGCACCTTCCTCTGGCATCACGGAGCAGCTCTGGTGTGGTCTGCTGTGGTGACTGCTGTTCCCACTGCATATGAAGCTTGGCCTCTGAGTGACAGCTTATTTTTCAGGCTGACTACCAGTATTTGGCAATGTGCATTTAGGACTACTGACCTTTTCCTCAGACCTGGCTGTCCATGACTCTGACCTAAAGGTCTCACAACCTATGTGAGCTGCCACCCTTACTTGATAGGGTCCTACCCATTTCCCCTCCTGACCCTGGAGCACAGGAGGTGCTGTGACAGCAACTCCCTGCCCCTCCTGCAGCCTCACACACTTCTCTTTGGGAGGGAGAGTGATGTGTGGTTCCACTCTTTCTGGGTCCTTCCCTGTCAGGATCTGCCTGCCTGCAGAGAGCCCGCATCTTCAGCTTCTGCAGCTGATGTGTCTGGGGCCACCCGGGCTGCCTGTTGCTCAGCCCTGCCACAGCTTTGTCTTGTCTGGGGAGTCTAACTCCCTTGGCAAACAGACCTGAAACCAAGTTTTCTAACAGCCCTTTCAGTTATGCAAGTGACATTTTGATCCTTAGCTGACTGACTCCTACAGCTATCATTTGCTTCTAACTCAGGGAAAAAAAGAATGTTATTTATCAGCCTCCTAACTCCCCAGAAGAACTCCCGAGAGGGAGGCACAGAGGCCAGCAAGCTAGAAGTTGCTGTAATTCTATAATCACTCCCTTAACATCTCTTTGAGCAGAAGTTGGCCTAGAGGAAGGCAGGCTGTTTCTTTTAACTTGTCCCTACGTGACATTTCGAGGAGCGGTGCTGAGCAGCGATGCTCCCAGAGGAGGAGTCAAGCATTCTGAGCACAGCGTGGGCTGCTGAAATGCACGCCTTCCTCACTCGGCTCTTGATATTTGTGAGTACTGAAAAGTCAAAGGAGTTGTACATCAGAAATGTAAGTCAGACTATATTCATCCCCTGCTTCTAATTCTAAATCATCAAAGAGAAAAAAAGCAGACATTTTTAAAAGAGGGACAATAACACTGAAATGAGGAGGAGCAGGAGTTACGAATATTGTTTCTATAGCAGCCGGTACTCAGATTACGGATGTTAATAAATAATAAAGGAGAACGCTTTGACTCAGGGGCTCAAAAAGACTTTTGGTACATGCCTAAGATCTTTGTTTCCAAAAAACTGAATTTTTGTTTGTTTGTTTGTTTTGAGACAGAGTTTCACTCTATTGTCCAGGCTGGAGTGCAGTGGTGTGAACATGGCTCACTATAGTCTCAACCTCCTGGGCTCAAGCGATCTTCCCCCTCCAGCCTCCCAAATAGCTGGGACCATAGTGGCACACCACCAAATCCGGCTAATTAAAAACAAAAAAAATTTTGTAGAGACAAGGTCTCACTATATTGCCCAGGCTGGTCTGAAACTCCTGGGTTCAAGCAATCCCCCCATCTTAATGTCCCAAAGTGCTGGGATTACAGGCGTGAGCCATGGTGCCTGGTCAAAAGTGACAGATTTTTGAGAAACTGTTATAAGTTACATAACATACCGGGCACAGTGGCTCACAACTGTAATCCCAGCACTTTGGGAGGCCAAGGTAGATGGATCACCTGAGGTCAGGAGTTCGAGACCAGCCTGGCTAACGTGGTGAAACCCCGTCTTTACTTAAAAAATACAAAAAATTAGCTGGACGTGGTGGCAGGTGCCTGTAATCCCTACTACTCGGAAGACTGAGGCAGGAGAATCACTTGAACCTGGGAGGCGGAGGTTGCAGTGAGCTGAGATCACACCATTGCATTCCAGCCTGGGCAACAAGAGTGAAACTGTGTCTCGAAAAAAAAAAATGGTACATAACAACACATGATGAAAGGCCAGTGATTATGTATGTGATACACAGGGAGAACCTTCCAGTTTTTAAACCCAATGTACTTTCAATACATGTGTTCCAATCCAAAGGGAAAACAATTCAGTGTCAGATCTCCAGATGTTACCCACAGGCAGACGATCAAGCTTGTGGTTTCCTCACTGGCCCAAGTCAGTGATAGACATGGAGAAGCATCTTCCCTAAAGGACAGAATACTTCTAAAAATGATCCTATTTTCCCTCTCTGGCAGTTTGTGTGGGGGGTGGAGGTGGGTGGCATGCATATCTCTCCTGATCTTCATTAGGCTATAGTGATGATACCGAGAAAGATAAAAATAGGCTGTGCCTTTAAGGAGGAAATATGCTTCTTTCTGTTTATTTCAAGAACCTAGAGCATGGGCTGTGGGTAGAGGTAAGGAGTCTGTTTTCTTCATCATTACGTGCCCACATGTAGACAATGCCTGACACGTAGTAAGTGCTCAAAAATATTTACTAAATAAGTGAATAAGCAATAATTTACTGTAGACTGAAACAGAAGAGGAGGTCAGATGCTCAGTATTCCAGACTGATTTCAAAGCAGACCATACTATGTCCCTACAGTCAAAGATGAGGCTTTTCTCCCATGTCTGTGTTGGTCTTCAGACCTCCTAACATTATGAAGATTTAACTCTACAAGTAAACGCTCTCAAAAAGGCAGGGGGAGGTTCTCAGATTGTTAACCAAAGTGAAGATTCTCCTTTCAGGTAGAAAGTTTGGGCAATCAAGATGCACAGAGGTGGCTTCTGGCACCCTGCTCCAAATAGAAATGTATGTGATACATGGTCCTTACAGCACAGAAGTGACCTCTAAATTTCACTCCACTATAGTAATACCTTTTTGTCTCTTTTTTTTTTTCTTAAGGGACAGGGTCTTATTCTGTCACCTAGGCTGGAGTGCAGTGGCATGATCATGGCTCACTGTAACCTCTGCCTCTTGAGCTCAAGGGATCCTCCCACCTCAGCCTCCCAAGTAGCTGAGGCTATAGGTGTGAGACACCAAGCCTAGCTAACTTTTTTTGTTTTTTGTTTTTGTAGAGACAGGGTCTTGCTATGTTTGATTTTGCCTCTGGTACATATTTACCTGAAAAAGAGGAGTCTGCTGTTCTGTGCTGGATGTCTTGTTGATCCAGGATTCCAAGGGTTTCCCTGTTCTAGAGCTCTGAGTGAGCACAGGAAACCTAGCGGCCAAGGCTGGCCGGTTAGAGGCATGCAGCTGCTGCTCCTGCTGCACAATCTGAAGCTTCTTCAGTAACTCTTGAGGGGAGATCACTCCAGAACTGCCACTCTGATTACCAGAGAGGGGGAGTGTTTGTCTTGGGAGTATGGACTGTTCTCTTCCATGAGCCTGATGTCCTACCATCTGAGGTGGAAGGCAGCCATTGAAATAGGCCTGTGGTAGCTGAGCCAGACCCTTTCCTGGAGCCACAGGGGTGACAGAAGTGGGAGCTCTGCTGTGGTTCAGGGCAGCTGAGCTGGCAGGTGTTGGTGTACTAGGGTCACACTTGTTTGCGGCCCCCAGTGGGGTACTATGAAGTTTCTCTAACAGGTTCTGAGTTCTGGAAGCATTTTGTACACCACAGGAAGTCCCAGCGTTGTGAGGAGACCCTGGCTGGACAGGTCCTGTAAAAACTTCTCCCACAGAATGGGAACTGCCATTTTCACAGGGCCGGTTTTCAGGCAGCTCTGACAATGGGTGGAGGTCTGTGTTCCTGACCATGAGTTTCTGAATGGCCGGACAGAGCTGCTTCTCAATGGGGGGTGACTGTCTTTTGGGTTCCTCATAGGACAGGGAGCGTACAGCCCCCTGCCGAATGGGAAGCTTCTGTTGCTGCTGCTGGTGGTAGTGGAGGGTCTGTGGAGGCTCTACAGTCTCCTGACATGTAGCTTTGTCCTGCTTCCCAAACAGAGCTGTCAAGGACAAGTGCTGGGGTTCAGGGTCAAAGGTCTGGAAAAAATAAAGATATCTGAGACGAGTCTACAAACAATTTGGTTATATGAGGGAGTGCTATGAAACCTAACTTACCTAACTGATGACTTACTCTATTTACAAAGGATCGATTAGAGAGAATGAAAATCATATAATCAACTTTAAAAATGAGACCCCCTTTTTAATGTCAAAATTTTTCATAGCCTGCTCCCCTTGCACCCCACCCCCAAGACAGTTGTTATATTTTAGTTATCTGTTGACTGAAAAAACAGGTATAGGATCTTTGAGGGCCTGGGGTTTCACAGATTGGAAACTACCTTGGTAGGAAATTATATGCACTAAAAACATAAACAATCTCTTCAATAGGAAGCCCATCTAAGCCTGCAGAGTAATGAGAAGGAATATGAGAATTTCTGAATTTCTAGTAGCTTTTCACAGAATTATGGAAATCCAGGGCTGGAAAGAAATGGAAGACTTTTAATCTAACTTGATCCTTTCAAATATATGATGGTAGGGTTTGAAAAGTCCTTGAATACATAAAATCTACCTTGGCCCAGCCACTTCCAAAGCTATTTCCTTCCTGCTCTCTACCTCTTTCTGTTGTTTTCTGCATTGTTGCACTAAGAAAACATGAGGCCAGGCACAGTGGCTCATGCCTGTAATTCCTGCACTTTGGGAGGCCAAGGCGGGCAGACTGCTTGAGCTCAGGAGTTCAAGACCAGCCTGGGCAACACGACGAACCCCATCTCTACAAAAAATACAAAAATTGCTGACATGGCAGCACATGCCTATAGTCCCAGCTACTTGGGAGGTTGAGGTGGGAGGATCACTTGAGGCCAGGAGGCAGACGTTGCAGTGAGCCGAGATGGTGCCACTGCACTCCAGCCCCGGCAACAGGAATAAAACTGTATCTCAAAAAGAACACATGAGCTTCATTTTAAAGTCATTTTACATTCAGGTCTCTCTATTAAAATATAATAAAAACTTGCCATGGAAAACAAGCAATAAAAAGAAAGCTAAAAAATTAGAAAAGACTTATTTTCTTGAAAAATTCAAATTAAGATTTTCATTACTAGTCTTTATATCTTTCGGCTCCATGTTCATTTTCAAAATTCATTTAAACTAATTCCTTTAAGAAAATCTTTATAACTAGTCATAGCCGTGACAAAATGATACAGCAATATATTTACAATCATTAATGGGACCTACAGATTGACAATTTTTGTCATTGCTATACTATTCTGAAATATATATCTATATGTGTGTGTATATATATATATGTGTGTGTATATATATATATACACTAATACAAAAGCTGCTGTAGTATTTCTAATTTAGATTGCAAATACAGTAACAGGTCATCCTGTCTGAAGAGGAATTTTGTATCACTCCTCTGGACTCTGAGGTTCTCTGCAGCAGCTACCCCAGTCTACAGTGCAAGCACTGCATCTGGCACAGAGGAGGTGCTCAGAAGTGTTAAACTCAATTTTGTTGTCTTGGTGGTTGTTCTCTCAGGTGGCCTTGGGAAACTACCTATCCCAGAAGAATACAGACCCAGTGGGTAATGTTTCTGTGATCTCTGACAATGTTATTAGTTTTCTAGGGTGTTTTTTGTTTTTTGAGACAAGGTCTTGCTTTCTTACCCAGGCCGGAGTGCAGTGGCGCATCACAGCTCACTGTAGCCTCAAATTCCGGAGCTTAAGTGATCCTCCCATCTCAGCCTCCAGAGTAGCTAGGACAATAGGTACATGCCATCATGCCTGGCTAATTTTCTTGTAGAGATGTGATCTTACTATGTTGCCCAGGCTGCTCTCAAACTTCTGGCCTCAAGTGATCCTCTCGCCTCAGCCTCCCAAAGTGCTGGGATTACAGGCTTGAGCACTGTTGCTGGCTTGTTGTTTTTTAAAAAATACATTATCTTTTAAGGAGTTCAAGTTCACAAGAGATTAGCACAGAATGTGGTATATGACAAAAGTAAAAATTTTAACCCTCTTCTAGGAAGCGTAAATGATTAATAATGAAAAAAATCTATATTTTGAAATTTCTCTTTCTTGGGTTTACCTGAAAGCATTTTTCAACGACACCAGGCCCTCCCCTGACTATATTCCGGGTCAAAGTTCTTTAAGAATTCTAGAGACACACTGAATATGACAAGCAGAGGGTACCTGGCTTGGCTGAGGTATACGCTGTTGCTGGTTTTCACTGGGTTTCACTGGAATTGGCTTGATGAGATTGGGGTTGTCATAGATGGCAGATGAACTGGTTATCTTTTTTGGCTCAGAACAGGTTTTACACTGAAATAGAAAAAAAAATCACCTCATTTTTGGCTTCACAAAGCTTTAGTCTTTCTAAAAGACTACCTTTTTACTTCTTATCTAATTGGTAGATGCCTGTGTTTTTGATAGATTTTCATGCACAAAGGAAGATCCCTTAAATTTCTCTAACAGCTATGTTTGAGTATAAATCAAGTTCTAATTTAATTTTTCTTAGCTGGACAATTCAGTGCTCTAAATACTAACACCACCAGCTTGCAGGACCAAGGGGTTCTTAGATACCTGTATAATTGAAAGGCTATATATATATCTATACTTAATATATTGACTATACATTTAAATATATGTAGTCTAATGCTTTTCAATGATAAACAGTTATAGAAACCATTCCTTAAATAACATGTCTGGACAATTTAAGCAGTTGACTTAAAATTGGAGAGTAGCTGAGTACATTCATCAAAGTAACTCAACCTTTTTTGGTCTATAGAAACGAAAAAGCTGACTCAAACCACTGATTTAAAAATTACTAACATCATCTTTATTTAATAAGTGTCTTCTTGCATAAACAGAATAATTCAAATCTGAGTGTTCTGAGCCACTTACTACAAATTAGAATTTTGCAGAGAAAGAGACAAGCGACAAATCTCATCATTTCAAACACTGACTCATTATCATACATTAATCTAACCAACCATGCAATTGCTAACACAGTCGGATTCATAACAAAAAGAGCACAGCAATGATGTTGGTGTCTAGTTTGCCAAAACACTAAATAAAACAATATAAAACGCTGCCTTCTGTACTATAGACTCTCTGAAGCATCATTAGTTTCCACTGTACACTCAAGACCTCAGGCCCCAAAACATTCCACACTGTACCTGACGTGAAATGAAATATAAACGCAATCTTGTCCCTTGGGAACCCAACATTCCCAATGTGTTTTACAGTTATCAGGGTGTATTTTCTAATGCAGCGATCTAGGGGTGTGGCATCTATGACCACTGTATGCGCTATATGTAAGGTTAACCATACAAAAGATTACTTCTTTTCTTCCAGGCATTCTATCAATAATTTGTATATTTGGCACAAGTACTATGTGGGATGTGAAATCACTTTATAAGTCATAAAGTGTTATTTCCAATTCTTCTTAGGTGAATGATGGTATGGCTGCATGAACCAACTGGCCTGGCTTTCTTTCCCAAGACATGGATAACCAAGATAAGATAAGAATACAGGCTAAGGTATAATCCCTTACACAACTGTCTATTTCTGTGTTCAGAAACGCTGAATTTCCGGCAAAGAAAAGCAGATTTTTCCCAGCTTCCCTATGCTCATTTTCTTATGGGCTAAGAGGCTGCTTTGTCTCTTAATATGCATAACCCTGATAGCTTTTCCTAGTCAAAATCTATCTCCAGAAGCTGTTTTCTGTGTCACTATGACTGTCTACCTACAAAGCCTTGCTTTTATATAACAATTGCTCCCTCTTATTGAGTGCTCAGAATTAATCATCCACCTCAGTAGTTTGTAGCTCATTTTCCAGTTGTTTAATTTTCTGTGCTTTTCCTGACCCAAATATCTTTAAAACCCTGGGGGGAAAACAGTTTTTGAAAAAGTAGATAATGGATTCTTCACAGAGAACCTGAGGCATTTCTTTAAAACCTCAAAAACTTCCTCTGTTGGATGCTGAGGTTAAAATACAATAAAACCTCAAAAAGTATGTCATATAATCTAATTTTAATCACACACAAACACATGCATACATAAACATATGTATTTATGTGAAGAGAGACGTCTGAAACAAAATACAATAAAAGTATAAAAAGTGTCTATCTTTGGGTTATAGAATTATTGGTGATTTTCTTTTTTATATTCTTTTGAATTTTATCATTCAACAAAAAATTTTCTATAATTTCATAAATAATTCACAGCTATATCCAGAAAAGAGCCACTAATTCTTGTCTTAAGCCACAAAACACAAATAGTCCACTTCTGAATACTCCAAGCCTAACTAAGCAGCCTGTAGAACATTTCTGGTCCTGGATCTTGTTCTTACTGAAATTTGGTTATTTTATTGTTCACTTGCATCTCAAGTAGAAATTGAATAGGGAGGAGATAAAAAGAGATGAAACACCAATTAACATCTTTGCTACTTTAAAGCAGATTCACAGAGTTATTTATCAAAAGAGAATGCATAAAATTTTGGCCAAAATAAGGTTTTCAAATTATGTTATCAACTTCCTGTAAACTAGATGGACTTCACTTTACCAATATCATATATACTGATAACTCGACATTTGTCCTACTTTTACTTTTTGGGATGTTCGCAAATTTAAGAATTCTAGAGAGCCTTAAACATAAGACCTGAAACTGTAAACCTACTGGAAGAAAACATAGGAGAAAAGCTCTCTGACAATGGTCTAGGCAATAATTTTTTTTATGTGACCCTAAAAATAGACAACAAAAGCAAAATAGACAAATAGGGTCACATCCAATCAAAAGGCTGTTCCACAGCAAAGGAAACCACAGAGTGAAGAGATGACCTATGGAGTGGAGGAAAATACCTGCACACCTTACATATGATAAGAAGTTGATGTCCAAAATATATAAAGAACTCAAACAACTGTAAGAAAACAAACGGTCCAATCAAAAAACAGACAGAGGGCCTGAATTGATATTTTTCAAGACATACACATAGCCAACAGGTATATGAAAAATGCTGGACACCACTAATCATCAGGGAAATGCAAATAAAAACCAGTGAGATATCACCTCAAACCTGGTAGAACGTCTACCATAAAAAAGGCAAAACATAAGTGTTGGCAAGGATGTAAAGAAAAGGGAATCCTTGTATACTGTTGGTGGGAATATTAATCAGTACAGCTATTATGGAAAACAGTATGTTCACTCCTCAAAAAATTAGAAATAGAACTACCATGTGATTGAAGAATACCATTTCTGGTACATATCCAAGGAAAATGAAATCGGTATGTGGAAGAGATAGCTGCATTCCTGTGTTCATTGCAACATTGCAATAGCCAAGATACGGAATAAACCTAAGTGCCCATCAACGAATGAATGGATAAAGAAAATGTGGTACATATACACAATGGAGTACTATTCAGCCTTAAAAAAGAATGAAATTTTGTCATTTGCAACGACATGAATGAACCTGGAGGACATTATATTAAGTGAAATAAGCTAGGCACAGAAAGGCAAATACTGCATGATTTCACTCATACATAAAACCCAGAGAAGTTGAATCCTTCGAAGCCGAGTATGCTGGTAGTTGCCGGAGCCTGGGGTAGGAGAATTATGGAGGTGTTGGTCAAAGGATACAAAATTTCAGTTAGACAAGAGGAATAACTTCAGGAGACTCATTGTATATCATGACCACTATAGTCAATAACAATATATACTGTATACTGAAAGTTGCTAAAAGAGTAGATTTTAACTGTTTTTGCCACACAAAAATGATAAATATGCGAGGTAATACATATGTTAACTAGCTTGATTTAGGCATCCTATAATGTACATGTATATCAACACATCATATTGTATATTATAAATATATTCAATTTTAATTTTTCTTTAAAAAAAACTGCAAAAAAATAGGTCTAGCATTGAAACACATCTCAGAAGTCTTTTAGTTTAATACTTATCCAACACAAGCCAAATTGTTTTATCACATCACCAATATGTAACCGTTCAATCTCTTCTTGAACACTTTCAGCAATGGAGACTCGCTTCCCAACAAGCACTCAGAAGAAAAATTCTGTTTTCTTTCTCTCTCATCACCTTTCCATTTCACCACCCTTCTTCCACTCAGAACCACTCTACTCAGGATCTCCACTTTTTCTGAAATATCTGCATGTGAGTGCAGACAACACGAATGTAAGAAGGCAGTGGAATGCTCCTTCCAAACATAAGCCTCTGGAAGCTAGCAGGGAACATGCACACCTTGTTAGGCAGGTCAGAAGTAAGGTGATGGAAAAAGAACATTTGAAGCAGGCCCTGAAAGACTGATCATATTTTGATGGGTGAAGAAGAGGAGGGAACAGTATGAGAGAAGACACGAAAGCACTCTCAGGAAGCAAAACTGGTACTCTGTTTGGCAGGAGTTTCAAACATTTGTAGAAGGTAGCAGGGCTAGAAGAATAATCTGAGGCCATCTTAGGGAAAGCTCGAAGACTCCAAGGGTTCCTGTACTGGGCAATGACAAACCACGAAAAATGTTGACTAGGAAAGTAGCTTGATCATGCAGGTGTCCTGGAACACTGTATTATATCATCTGGCTGCTAAGGGAAGAAGAAATAATTTCTTCTATGATTTATCTCACAGTTGGAGCAAGGGACATTACACATATAACAGCATGTGTTTGATTTTTACAGAAAAACACAGTCTATACACGAATTAAGTATCTGTATTTCATGTCAACATTATAACAAATCTGTGAGGGCATAAAGATGAACAGAACATTGTTTTAACTTCAATGAGTTTACAGTGTACTGAGATAAGCTGACTTAATGTAATAAATGAGGAAGAACAAAATAAGTTTTAAACAATAATAGATTGAGTTCACTGGGAAGAATAATTAATTTGACTGAAGGGATCTGGGAAAACTCCACATAAAAAGTATTTTTACTGAGCCTTAAAGGATATGTAAATTCTGAAGGGTAAATAAAATAAGGGGAAAAATATTTCAAGATATAGGTACAATATAAAGTGATGTCCTAAATCAAACCTCCAGAACCATATATGAATGTTTCTAAGAGACAGAGAGTATGTATGTGTTGTTCTTTTATGAGATGGTCACTCAGGTGAGGCCACAGAGGAGACACAGGAGTCTCAGGAAAACAAATTTTATTATACTCACAGGTCCTGGAGACAAGAGGCATGCCACGCTGCCCAGGGCCACATGTGGAAGCCTCAGGGCTCAGGAGCAAGGGGAAGGTGGAGGCTGGAGCCTTTACTGGATTTCCTCAAAAAAGGCAAGGCAGGGCATGGTAAACAGGTTAAGATTATCCAGTTTGAGTAACTCCACCAGGCTCTAAACTGTATGAGTGGTCCCTAGTGGCTGGGTACCTGGCCCTAGGCTGATTAAGGCAGAGAAGTATTGTACAGGCCAGACAGAGGAGATATGTATGGCTCAGGATTGGTTAGCGTGCCTATTAAAGACGTGCTCCTGGCCAAGCCCTTTGCTAGCTCTGAAAACTGGCTTGTCTTAGGAGGGGCAGTCTCTCCAGCTAGAAAGGTTTGTATGATGTCAAAACATCGTAACATATAGAAGATAAAAAACACAAACAATACAAGGTGTGTGTGTGTTAAGAGGGAGGAGGGAAAGAAAAGAAAAGAATTTTGTTCAATATTTGTACTTATTATTTATTTACCATTGTTACGCTGTCTTCACAGAATATTAAGTTCCCAGAGGGCAGAAATGTCACCTTTTAAAGATTAATCTTCAGTGTGCATAATGTAGTATAATTAATAAATTAAATAATTAATTATTCAACTAGTTGCCAAGTCATCATAATAGATTTCAATGACTTTTGAAGAATTAAAAAAAAACACACACAAAACGAACACAGAAATAGTTGTTACTGTCTGAAGCTGAGATTAAGGCATCTCTGTCCAGGCCACATACTAGGAGGATAATTAAACTGTGGCTCATTCACATTAATATTCCGTCCTTCATTCAATAGCCATTATTTAGCACTCATCATGTGCCAAGTACCTTGAAGACAACAAGGGATATAAAGATGAATAAAGGATGTTCTTTGTACTCAAGAAGCTCATAATGAAGGCAAAGGCATGTTGAAGAAACTTGTCCAACTGCCCATATGTGCCATTTCATTCAGGGTTTTTCTGATTTCTTCCTCGTGGCATCATTTAATTTGTTTCTCTACCTGTTCTCCCCTCACTCCCCACCCACTTTCACTTTCTGTAAACTAAAAACTTAGAGCTCAAGGCTCAATGAGATTCAGGATCAACTCTTTGGGCAAGAATATTTCAAGATGGTGCTGTCCATTTGACATCTTATCATGTTGGGAAGCCAGAATGTCTGGTTATTTAACTTTTAATGATGATAATCAGTGGGGTTAAGGTGGAGGCAGCCTGAATCTTCCACTGTCAAGTTTCTATCAACCTTTCCCATAACATTAATATTACTGATGATCACTGCCTGAGTCAATTATTTTAAGCAGAGTGTCTTTAAGTTCTATTATTCCTTCCACACGTACTAGCTGGAGTTCTTTGGTAGAGAAGAGCTCTCCCTCATTGACCAGGGCTGTTTGATTACTCCGAGTTCTAGTCCCTTTAGGGCAGGCAGGATAAAAGCTTAATTCATTCCCATTAATTACCAATTTTCAGAGGAAGGAGTTGGTGCCTTAGCACCTTCAAAGGATAACTAATAATTATTTTGTTTTGTTTTATATGTTTGGTTTGCCTGCTCTCTTTCTCATTACCACGAACTCATAGATTTTTATACATCCAGTGTGTTTTAATCCATTGTAGTCATTCCTGTTGATGTTAGAATTTGATGATCTGGTCAGCGTCCTTGAAGCTGATCACTGTGCCCTTTCACATGACCCTACTGGTTTTACTATTCCAGACCTGGAATCAGAAATTTCTTTAAAGAGCCCTGATACCTTTTAGAAGGAAGTAACATTTAGAAATAAGAATCTGGGTGATACAGATGCTTACTGCTACTGAGTTAGTCACTTTTATTTCTATGTCCTTTCAGGGCAAGAATTAGAAACTCTATTTTTTGTTTCTATATCTAAGAAACAAAACATGATCTAATTCTGATATTTCCACTTAATCTTATACAGTTTTAACTTATTGGATTTGATTTTTTTCCCCTTACATTAAGGTTTTGGTTCCAACCATGTTTATATAATTTCTTATTTATTAAATCCACAACAGTAGAAAAATTACAATGCCAACAGTAGAAAAATTAAAATGCCAACATTACTACAAACAATAAAACCAATGAATGAAGTTTATAATTTCTTGCAGTTCTTTTTGTCCTTATAACTCACTAAGAGTGTTCAGTTCAAGCACCAGGTTTTGAAGTCACTCTAATTTTTTTCTAACTAATTATTTCATAATATAATATTCAATTACATACATTTATTTCAGCTAGTTTTCAAATTCTATAATTTTAAAAAATTTTTATTTTTGCTCATTTTTCTAGTGTTAATCTTGTACTTCTCAATTTTTAGGAGTTCTTCATAAAATAACTTCCTATTATTCTGGTATAAACAATTTTTTTTGTCAGTTGTTTTTGTATCTTTCTATTTGCTTACATTATATTTAAGCCTTATAAAACATTTTTATTTTTATGTAGTTTAATTAATTGCTTTTGGGTTTTAAGGCATTAACGGAAAGATTTCTCTTTTCCTAGATTATAAAGAAATCCATACAAATTTTCTTCTGGTACCTGAACCATTATATTTTTACATTTAAATTTCTAATACATTTGGAATTTATCCTGGTGTATGGCATGAGGTACAGACTCAATTCTGTATTTTTCCAAATGGCTGCCAGTTGCTGCAATACCATTTATTCAAGAATTCACTCAAACAGCTGACTTGAGATTATCATCTTTATCATATCCTAGATTTCATACACAACTGGATTTCATCCCAAATTCAGAATCTTAAATCTGTCCCATTGGTCTATCGGGCGGTTAGGTATGAATACCATCACCACTACACTGCTTGACATGTTTAAGCTTCAGTGTTTTAAAATCAGGGAGAGCGCACTCCATCCACCCTTTCATCTCCCCCACCTCCAGCTCCTGCTAATATCACTGCTCTTTGCCAGGATTTTCCCAGCTGTTCTTTCTTGCATATTTCTTCCCATGAACCTTATAGCCAACTTGTCTGGATTAGAGAGTAAGGGAGAAGTGGGAAGGGCAGGGGGAGGGGAAAAGACACCAGTGGTGAAGCAGCAGCTTCTCTGCTCCTTCTGGAATCTCTCCCTGGTTCAGCCTGCCTGCCTCCACTCCTGCCTCCACCATGGCCATCAGGGTGACCCATCAGAAGTCCTACAAGGTGTCCACCTCTGGCCCCGGGGCCTTCAGCAGCCACTCCTTCACGAGTGAGCCCGGTGCTCACTTGAGCTCCTCGAGCTTCTCCCGAGTGGGCAGCAGTGGCTTCCAGGGTGGCCTGGGTGCAGGCTATGCTGGGGCCAGCGGCATCGGCATGGGAGGCATCACTGCCGTCACCGTTAACCAGAGCCTGCTGAACCCCATTAAGCTGGAAGTGGACCCCAACATCCAGGCCGTGCAGACCCAGGAGAAGGAGCAGATCAAGACCCTCAACAAGAAGTCTGCTTCCTTCATCGACAAGGTGCGGTTCCTGGAGCAGCAGAACAAGATGCTGGAGATCAAGTGGAGCCTCCTGCAGCCGCAGAAAACGGCTCGGAGCAACATGGACAACATGTTCGAGAGCTGCATCAACAACCTGAGGCGGCAGCTGGAGACTCGGGGCCAGGAGAAGCTGAAGCTGGAGGCGGAGCTTGGCAACATGCAGGGGCTGGTAGAGGACTTCAAGAACAAGTATGAGGATGAGATCAATAAGTGTACAGAGATGGAGAATGAATTTGTCTTCATCAAGAAGGATGTGGGTGAAGCTTACATGAACAAGGTAGAGCTGGAGCCTCGCCTGGAAGGACTGACTGATGAGATCAACTTCCTCAGGCAGCTGTATGAAGAGGAGATCGGGAGCTGCAGTCCCAGATCTCCGGCACGTCTGTGCTGCTGTCCATGGACAACAGCCGCTCCCTGGACGTGGACAGCATCATCGCTGAAGTCAAGGCACAGTACGAGGAGATCGCCAACCGCAGCCGGGCTGAGGCGGAGAGTGTAGACCAGATCAAGTATGACGAGCTGCAGACGCTGGCTGGGAAGCACGGGGATGACCTGCGGCGTACGAAGACTGAGATCTCCGAGATGAACCGGAACATCAGCCGGCTCCAGCCTGAGATCGAGGGCCTCAAAGGCCAGAGGGCTTCCCTGGAGGCCGCCATTGCAGATGCTGAGCAGCGCGGGGACCTGGCACTTAAGGATGCTCGTGCTAAGCAGCAGGAGCTGGAGACGGCTCTGCAGTGGGCCAAGCAGGACATGGCACGGCAGCTGCGTGAGTACCAGGAGCTGATGAATGTCAAACTAGCCCTGGACATCGAGATCGCCACCTACCGCAAGCTACTGGAGGGAGAGGAGAGCCGGCTGGAGTCTGGGATGCAGAACATGAGTATCCATACGAAGACCACCAGCGGCTCTGCGGTGGTCTGAGCTCTGCCTATGGGGGCCTCACAAGCCCCGGCCTCAGCTATGGCCGGGGCTCCAGCTTTGGCTCTGGCGTGGGCTCCAGCTCCTTCAGCCGCACCAGCTCCACCAAGGCCGTGGTTGTGAAGAAGATTGAGACCCGCGATAGGAAGCTGGTGTCCGAGTCCTCTGACGTCCTGCCCAAGTGAACAGCTGCAACAGCCCCTCCCAGCCTGCCCCTCCTGAGGCTGCCCCAGAGCCC
>CAUYLG010012768.1:0-40018 GCA_963573385.1 Cacajao melanocephalus | reverse complement strand
CTATTTAAAATTGCT
Organism: Cacajao melanocephalus; assembly: GCA_963573385.1. Taxonomy (NCBI): domain Eukaryota; kingdom Metazoa; phylum Chordata; class Mammalia; order Primates; family Pitheciidae; genus Cacajao; species Cacajao melanocephalus. The sequence goes on along the minus strand of CAUYLG010012768.1, from coordinate 40,003 downwards.
TTTTAAAGTAGACTTCCAGGATTGTGTCTTGTCTTTTTCTTTTTCTTTTCTTTTTTTTTTTTTTTTTTGAGATGGAGTCTTGCTCTGCCTCAAAGTGGCTCAGGTCTCTGCTCACTGCACCTCTGCTTCCTGGGTTTAAGCAATTCTCTTGCCTCAGCTTCCCAAGTAGCTGGGATTACAGGTGCCCACCACCATGCCTGGCTAATTTTTGTGTGTTTTTATTAGAGACAAGGTTTTACCATATTGGCCAGGTTGGTTTCGAACGCCAGACTTCAACAATCCACTTGCCTTGGCCTCCCATAGTGCTAGGATTATAGGCGTGAGCCACCACGCCTGGCCTCCGTTTGCATTTGATATTGCTTTTATCTCTGAATTATAAACTACAGAAGCCTACCAGATGTGAGATGTGAAATTAGATGCTACATCTAGGAGCATTCAAGGTATACATTAAACTTTTATTAGTCTAACTTTCCGCCAAGTCTCTTAGCTTTGAAACATAAAATAGAAATCAAGCCCAAATTTTTAAAGGAAAACCATAGTATACCATTGGGAGTTATAGTTTTAATTGTAGTTGACTGATTAACAAATTAAAGTATTTCTATAAAATGTTACCTATAATATCTGTGTTCTCTTCCTCTCCCTCCCTCCCTCCTTCTCTTTCTCTTTCTCTCTCTCAGCTTATATATATATATATACACACACACACACATACACACACACACACATACAAACACACACACACACACACACATATATTCTTTTTTCTTTTAACCACTTCCCTCTCCTATATTTTCTGTTGGTTTTGCCTAAATAGACATGTTCTCAACATACCCATATTCAAGGTAGCCTGGGATAGTTTGCTATTGATTTTGCTGGTCATGATCTTTTCTCTGTTTTTATGAAAAATAGCCTCTCCTTGTCCCACATTTTCTCAAATTCTGTATAACGAAGAATAGTGGATAGTAAATAAATGACATACTAGACTGATCTATTACAATCCTTGAAAGATATAAGGAAGAGTATAAATCACTAACAGTCCAGATACTCCAATTCAGCTGCCCAGGCATAGGTATAAGAAAGACATAGGGAATAACACTGCGGTTAGCTAACAGCAGGGAAAGTTAGTAGCTATTTCTTAACCAAGGAACAACCTTCTCTATGGAATAATTTTAAAGAAAATTATTCCAAATTTGTGAGGAAAAAAATAAGAAGCAGTTTACCAATGGAGACTTTAAAAATCTTCATTTCCCCACCCCTGGGATGAGATTTGAAGTTGCAGAGAACTCAGAACAAAGTCCCATGGCAGAAAATGTACATATTTTTAAACTACTCCCAGGAAGTAAACTATTACTGTGAATGCTGGCAATACCATCAGAAAGTTCATCTTTACAATACCTAAAAGAAATATATGTTTGCTATCTTACCCTCTTTCTCTTGTGTCACAGCAACACAAATTAATCATACCTCCAATAATTAATAAGATGTCAAGGAAAGTGGGAAACCTAAGAATAGAAGCATATATATATATATATATGATTCTACTGTGTGTGTGTGTGTGTATATGTGTATATATATATTCATATAAAATGACCTTGGAACCTGTCAAACAGTAATCCTAGCCAACTTCAATCCTTCCTTCTCTTAACTATCTTCTCTAAATACGTTTTGGACATCACCTTGAGATAAGTTTTTAGAAGAGTAACATATATTCATGGGATTGGGAGGGGGTATTGTAGAACTGTTTTCTTCTCAGTCATACTGGTGGTCTTCCTAGCTGCTATGGAAAGGTTTGTTCACTTATGAGATTAGGACTTTTCTAAAATTCATCATTAAATATGAACCTTAGGTATGCCATCATTTATCTTGATTCTCATATAATTTGTATAGGTCACATATAAGTCAATTAACAAAATTAAAAAAAATAATTAGATTCCTTGTATCTACAGAAAGCCTTGTACTTAAAATCTGTTACTCTTTTTTGAGCCAGAGTAAATAGAAACATAAAAAAATGGTATCAGCTCAACATAAATCTAAGGTTACCTCTTAACATACATCATAAAGTCAGCCATATTTTTTGTAGGGTTTCTTGGGGTTTTCTTTTTACATATATAGATTATGTATTACTTAAACTCAAAATATGTGTGTGTATATATATATATATATATATACACACACATATATATGCAACTTAATATAAATGTATGATGCATTATCTCAATTGACTATAATCTCCTAAGTCAAAAAGAAAACATTTCAGCACATAATATAAAAAGAACTGAACAGTAACAGTAATGAGAAATTCATAATGGCTAAATATGAAATAAGCTTTGTCTTTGCAGTTACAAACTAATTCTTGTACATTTTTCTTTTCATTAAAAAATAACTGATTGATAGTCTTCATTTACATGAACAAGATATGATCAGGTTTGGGAGGGTATGCCCAAAAGATATGTTTCTTTACCTCATATTCTTAAAATCTGAGACATAACTTGTCTAGAATAAATTAAGATTTCATGTACAATAGAGTCCCTTTCCTAATACTGTTATTGAAAAACCCAGTTGACTACCTTATGAGAAATCAGATATTTCCCTTATCTCATTATATTCACTACATATGTTTAGATATGCATTTCACCATGAACCATGTAGTAATAAGATAAATGTTAACTGAGGTACTATGAAATTTTTAGAACTTGATTCTCCAGGACATGCTACAGTAAACTAAACTATTTATTCAAAAGTAACCCAACTAATTAAAGTGAAAAAAATTGTTGAATCATAATGAACAAATATAAAATACTGAAATGAAAACTCTGTCTTTTTTGGTTTCATCTGTGATTAATTTTGTCCAGTTTTAAGGAATGATTATCTTTATCATTCTTCTAACACATTTTGATGTCTCTGGTGGTTCATTTTCCTTTAGGTTGTTGAAAATTAGGGCAATTTGTCTAGAACCTTACTCACAGGAGATACCAGAATCAACCCATGCTTAGAATTCCATTAATAAGAGGGAGAAGGTATATGAACAGGCAGTAAAGGCAGGTACAAGCTTAAGGGAGCAGGGTTAACATATGTTCTAGGACAGATTTCTATAAATGTCTGAAAAGTTACATGCATAGTCATTGGCTCAGGAAATTTCTCTGAATTTGAACTTATTTGATTTATTTAACCAAGTTATTATAATATGCAGTTCTCTTTAATCAATCTTCTATTATTCAATCATTATCCATTTATTAATTCAACAAATATTTATTAAAGTGCCTACCATGATTATGTGCTGTAGAAAAGACAAGGACATTTACTAGGGGGGATTGTGGGCCCCATGGGCATCATGAGCATGTTTGAAGCAAAAGACAATAATCACATCCAACAGCACCAGTTCAGCTCAACTTTAGAATTCAGCAGTAATAGTACAGATGGCCTAAAGTACATCTGTGTGTATCTGTACGTGTGCACACACCCATGTATATATATTTATCTATCTGTACAAACACTACATATGTATACACACTATCTATGTAAAATATAATATATGTATAATGCATATAAATTCTAACAAGTGTATTTGTGTTATCTTTAAAATAGAACAATTGTATCTTGAAGTGGTAAATGCAGAGAATTGGTTTTATTGTTGATCTGTGGATTTAATGATTTTTAGGTGAAAAGGATGTTTAAGTGTATAATTTCTTTTCTTAATTTAATATATTTATGTAAATGCATGCCTGAAATTTGCTTAGATTGGCTGTGTTTTGTGTCTTTTAACGTGATCAAATGTATTAAACTTTATCTTATGACTTGATGTACATGTGCTATTTTAAAATTCTTTATTTTAGAATTTAAAACTTTTTTCTAAATATACAGACTGATTACATAAACACCAATTTTTAAATACTCTATAGCCAAACTACTTCAAAATATTCTCATCTTTTGTCATTTTTCATGTTCTAATTTTAAAATATCTTCCAAAATATATGCCAACGTTAAGGGTCAGTTTCATTAGGCAGCCATGAACATCTTACATTGATCAATTTGTTCTAAGTGTAAGTCCCTTAAACCTCATTCTTTCAAGTAAGTAAGAATAAGTAAAGAATGTAGAAGAGAAGTGAGGAAAATTGGGTGCCCAGATTGAAGAGAAGCAGCACATGGAGTGAGGAGGGACATGAACGAAGGTGATTGCAGGTACCCCACAACTTTGCTGACCTCGCCATTGTGCTTCCAGTTAACCCTACCAGGAATATTTTCATCAGTTACTTTGAGCATGAATTTAAAATCTGCCAATATTTTTTTTTTAGAAAAGCAAAATGTGTTCATCTAAGTCCCCTTTCTTCCGGGATAAATGCATCTCTTTGACTGGTTGAAAGGAAAAGCTATCTCTCTGCAAGACATTATTATTTCTAAGAGAATAAAATGTGTCACAACGTGTTTATTCAGAAAGTGTTCCTCAGCTCAGGTTGTTCTTTAGAGAAGTTTTAAGTCAGACAAAATGTCACCATGAAAAGAGCCCTCTAGCTAATGTTCACAATGACCCAGGAAGCACCAGAGTTCTTTGTGTTCTACCTTCCAGCTCCTGGAATGCATCCTTGTGGCTCAGCTCATGATCACCCTTTTGTTTCTTATGTGTTTACTACTTCTGAATCCCTGACAGACCTACGTATTTCCTACGTACATTAAAAAACAAATAGTACATATATCCACTCTAGTGATGGAAGTGATTTCTTGCACTTTTCTCTGGGTTCCTTTGCTGTCTCTTTTTTGGCTTCTCAGCTCTGCCATCACCAGCATAAGCAATTCCCTGCTTTAAATTCCCACTGTTGTAAACACTTAAAGTGGCCTCCATTTCCCACTTCTAGATGTTGATTGCTACAATTATTATTATTATTATTATTATTATTTGAGACAGAGTTTCACTCTCGTTGCCCAGTGCAATGGCGCAATCTCAGCTCACTGCAACCTCAGCCTTCTGCATTCTGCCTCAGCCTCCTAAGTAGGTGGGATTATAGGCACCCACCGCCAAGCCCTGCTAAATTTTATAGTTTTAGTAGAATCAGGATTTCACCATGTTGGCCAGGCTGTTCTCGAACTCCTGACCTCAGGTGATCCACTGGCCTCGGCCACCCAAAGTGCTGTGATTACAAGAATGAGCCACCACACCCAGCCAATACAAATATTAATAAGAGTGACAGACCGGTGAGAAGAGAGACGTTGTGGTGGAACTAAAAAGGGACATGATGAGATCTTTAAGAGGACACGTTAAGAAATCATTATCTTGGATCCCGTGTGATCACAATAAAATGAGGTTAGAGGGGTCCTGCTTCCAAACTTGGAATGTAACTCTTACCTTTCTAAGGCAGCTACCAGTGGAGGAGTGGAACATTCAGTTTTCACTAAAAGTCTTCATAGCTCACACTTGTACTATCACAGTTCTCAGCTGCCAATTTTCCCAGGATTCTGACAGTTAATGTGACAGATATGTCTATAAAATCACTCCTTTACACTCACTTTTTTAATAGAAAATTTGAGACTAATGTCCTATTTCCAATGGAAATGCAATTTAAAATATCAGCCACACTTAATATCTCATCAGTAAAAAATAGTTTTTTTCTTTTTGGAGTTCTAAAGAGGACTCTCTGAAGATTAAAGTCTATTATCGTTGAAAGAAACAAGAGGAAAAAGGGAAGGAAGACGATTTGGATAAAATATTTCTTCTGCATTTTTATAATTTCTATACAGTATTTTCTATGGTTAAAATAAACACTTTAAAAGAGAAAAGGAGGGGGCAGGGAGAGGGAGGTATAAGGCTGGGTAGCTCCCAACTATAAAATTTATTCTTCTTGGGACTATGCCAGCATCAGAAACTACTTGAGCTCAGTGTTGTAATTTAATAAGATGTTGTCAGATCCTTTTGACATATTTATAGCCTTATAATTAAAACTCCTTGATGCAAAATCCATGTGCTTCATGTAAAGCAATTTCACTTATCGTAGACATTCTGTTCTATGATCTACAGCTACCAAAAGCCACATATGCCAGGTGTACTGGCAAGAGCTCTGGCCTAGGGCTGGGAGATGTGGATCCTGGGCCTGAGTCTCCAACTAATTTGCTGGAAGCTACTGGATACATCTCTCACCACACTGAGACTCAGCTTCCTTACATATAAAAGAACTCACACTCTTTCAGTTCTAACAAGCAGGTATTACTATTCAGTAGTACTAATTCCATGATCCATATGGATGGCATATTTGAAACTGCAAATCTTAGATAGGAATATATTAACTACTGCATTTCACGAATTTGTGGGGGTTACATAATCATGAATGACACTCTTACTCATTTTCCACTAATCTCCCAGCTTCCTCTTTGCCCTGGCTCTCTCCCACTCTTCTGTGCATCTGGTGTTGCCTACTCTTAGGTGTTCTCTGAATCTCCTTTTTCTTTTCTTTCCATCTGGTAGGTTCATTCTTGAATCCATTTATGTCTCCCACAGCTCTCACTCAAAATTTTTAAGACATTATCTGATCCATGTCCACCATTTCCTTTATGCTGAAGAAGTCCATGTTACAGGGAAGCTGCCACTGTCCTTAATGGGTCCTTAATGCTGGGTTTCACAACTGTCACAAATACCATTATTGTCTCTTCCATGAACTATGTCCCCACGAGAACTGCTGTAGGCACCCTCCCTCACAGCATATTCTGGGCTCATAGAAGAGCAGAAATGCCCAGTTGATACCATCGAGAAGGCAGTCAATTCAAAGTATGGAAGAAAGCGTAACCAAGATTATTAGTCTTCTCAGGTTTTCATAACAAAGTATCACACACTGGGAGGCTTAAGCAACAGGGATTTATTGCCTTGCAGTCCTGGAGGCAGGAAGTATGAGATCAAAGTGTCAGCAGGGCTGGCTCCTTCTGAGGGGTGTAAGGAAGAGATCTGTGCCAGGCCAACTTCTCCCTGTGTCTTTTCACATCACCTTCCCTCTATGTGTGTCTCTGTGCCCACATTTCCCTTTTTATAAGGACACCAGTCATACTGGATTCAGGCCTAAACTAATGACCTCATTTTCACTTGATTAACTCTGTAAAGACTCTCTCTCCAAAAGAGTCACATTCTAAGGTACTGGAGGTTTCAACCATATGAAATTCATATGTTGAAGTGAATTGGCGGCTCACACCTGTGGAAGGAGGGAAGGAAGGAGGGAGGGAGGGAGGGAGGAAGGAAGGAGAGGAGAGGAGGAGGGAACATAATTCACCACAGCGCTACTTCACGAAGGTCTCATTTTCTTTGTCTGATTCAGTGCTTCTCAAACTCCAGGGTGCCTTATGTCACATGGAGACTTCACTAAAACACAGATTCTGATTTAGTACATCTAGGCTGGGGCCTCAGATGATCTCTAGCAAACCCTGAGGTTATACGAATGCTGATGGTACATGCGCTTACTTTGAGGAGCAAGGATCTAATTCATGGAGGATACGTTGTTTTAACTTCGAGGTTGGAATGGTAACACTGGAAAAAACTTAGTGGAAACATGGCCTTCTGCCTCCAGAAAGGAAACAATGGTGTGGGCTCCATCTTCATTCCGGGCTTGTGCTTAGTTGGGTAGAATGTACACAACAGCACTGAGTCAATATTTGTGCATGGCAGTCAGTCATCCTCTTGACACTGGGGATCCTTGCTGTGGTTATTAAAGGATCTTATTTTCAGCAATAACATTATCATCACACAAACAAGTGCAATATTTCAATGTATGCTAGAATTCATCTATCTGTTTAAACTAAAACTGGGTTGCTAAAGTGATATGTACTGTAAATAAAATATACATTAGTTTTAAACTGTGTAAATTGTGCCAAGATGGTACATTGCAACAACAGAAAACTGTGAAAGACTCCTGTTAAGAGAAAAAAAAAATTGAAAGGAAACTATCACCATGAATATATTTAATGAAGATGGAGACCTTGAAAAACAAAGAAAATGAACATCTATGTTATATTAAATTTTTTCTACCAGTTTTAAATAGACTTTATGTTTTAGAGCAATCTTAGGTTCATAGCAAAATTGAGAAGAAGGTACAGAGATATCTCATATACCCTCTCCTCCCACATATGCCATAACCTACCTCTCCTGTTATCAACATCCTTCACCAAAGAGGTACATTTGTTAAAATTGATGAACTTACATTGACACATCATAATCACCCAAAGTTCATGGTTTACCTTAGGGTTCACTCATAGCTGTGTATTCTATGGGTTGTGATAAATGGATATTGACATGTACCTGCCACTTGGTATCACACAGAGTAGCTTCACTGCCCTAGAAGTTTTCTGTGCTGTACCTACTTATCCCTGTCTCTCCCCAAGCCCTGGCAACCACTGATCTCTTTAACTGTCTTTATAGTTTGTCTTTTCCTGAATGTCATATAGTTGGAATCAAACAATGTGTAGCCTTGTCAGAATGGCTTCTTTGCTTAGTAATATGCATTTGCTTAGAAATGTCTATCCCGGCTGGGCACGGTGGCTCACGGTGTGGAAGGAAGGAAGGAAGGAAGGGAGGGAGGGAGGGAGGGAGGGAGAGAGGGAGGAAGGGAGGGAGGGAAAAAGTTTTACAAGTTTATCCTAAACCAAGGTATAATCATGTTACTTAGAATTGTAAACATATCTGGAATTATGTCAAAAATGCTATGGAAGCAAATCTAGTGCTATTTATTAAAGAACAACACAAAATATCTGATCCACACATTTATGTACCACATTTAGAAGGGATGAGAGCAGAGCTGCCCAATATAACCTTCTGTGATGATAGAAATCTTGTATACTTGGACTGTCCAATATGGTTGGCTATCAAGCTCTTGAGATGCGGCTGGTACAACTGAGGAAATGAATACTTAGTTTTATTTTATTTTAATTAAATTTAAATATTAGTTGCTCATAATCATCCAAAGTTCATGGTTTACCTCAGGGTTCACTCTTAGCTGTGTATTCTATGGGTTGTGAAAAATGGATATTTTCACTGCCACTCGGTATCACACAGAGTAGCTTCTTTAATATTGGCTACTTCAAAAGTCAGAGCTAAAATCAATTGAGACAATTTGGTTAAAACATTTTGGTGATATGCTTGATAATCCCTTATATGTGATGTGTGTACTGAAACGTTTCATATTCCCTTTAACATTGTTCCCATTTGTTCCTGTAGTTACTGAAAATAGTATAGTGTACATACTCTTTGCTCTGAAAATTTTTACCTTCACCTTTGATCAAAATCGGTAATATTCTAAACTCTAAATACAGTTTTATTGTGTAGTCAAAATGCATTATGCGCAAGTGGAAACTATGCACAGTGATCATGGGTATGCACATCTCTAAAAGTGTGCAAGTGAAGAAAAAGCATTATATAGAGAGAATTGCTGGTGGGCAGAAGAAAGGGAGGCTAGTGCTTGTCAGGTGCCAGACTCTCCTCAATTAAATACAGACAGAGGAACTAGGAGCATGAGACTGCCACCACACATTTTTATATTTAGTTTTGTAAAATTATCCTGGAAGAGACAAATTTTGGAGCAATAAAATAATTTTGAATATTTAAAGCAATATTTAAAGAAAGAAAATCAAATCCATTACACCGATTCATAAAATACAGCTCTAAAAATTTCATCACATACAACCTGAAATAACCATGAGAGATAAGCAGTAGAGTAGAGCCAGAGGGAATGTCAGAGACCCAAATAAAGAGCAAAGAAAACATAACAACCTAAGTGGAAGTGGACATAACAGGTGTAGTACACTAACAAGTCAGCTAAACTGAATGGAAACAAGTGAGAGTTAGTAATAATTGCTAACACTTATATGATGCTGTGTGCCAGATACCTACTCAAAGAAATGCCAAGAACTATGAAAGTTCTGAGATTTCACTCCCCTTAGAAACTAACAAGTTGGCCTGACATAATTTCAGGGAGGCTGACAGAAGACATAAGACTCCTGGGTCAGAGACAAAGGATAGTTTATTAATCACAGGAATATCCAGAACCAGTAACCAGTTCCCTAAGCCCCGGTTCTCACAAACTGAAACATAAAAAGCCATGTGATATCTGCCCGGGCAGTTGGTTGAGTTTCAGAAAAGAAACTTTGAGCTTAGGAATCCCAAATCTTTTATAAAAGACAGTAGGCAAAACTTACATGACCTTTGCATTAGAGAGAGAAGCTATCACTATCTTCCAAGACTGGTTGTTATACAAGCATCCTTTAAAAGCTAGTTGAGAAGAAAGGCATTCAGAGCTTCTGTTTACAACATGTGCAGAAACAAAAGGTCCATGGATAATTGTTTCCCAATAAGTATTTTACAAATATTAATTTGTTTAATATTCTCAACAACCACATGAGATAGGTGCTCTTATGCCATTTTATAGATTAAGAAATGGGACACAAATTCCCACAGCTATTCAACGGTAGAGTGAGGATTTGAACCCAATAATGGGGGAGCAGCACTGTCCCACAAAAATATGTGAACTACATATATCATTTTAAATTTTCTAGTAGCCACATTTTAAAAGTAAAAATAAAAAACTGAAACTAATTTCAACAATACATTTTGTGTAACTCAAGGCACCGAGAATATTATTATTTGAAAATATAATCAATATCAAGACTATTCATAAAATATTTTACGTTGTTATACTGTCTTTGGAAGTGACTGTGTATTCTACACTTGATCTGTTAAATAAATTTTGCATAAAGCTTACAGCTGAAAAAATAGATTAACATGCCCAAGTCATTCCAAACACACTTAAAAGCTTTCTAAAGACTGAATTGAGTATTACTTTTTAGAGTTAAACTAATTAAAATAAACTAGTTAAAAACTCATTTAAACATTGTTTTTCAGTCATAGTAGCCACATTCCAATCACTCAAAAGCCATATATGGTTAGCGGTCCTCTATTAGACAGAAAGCTCTAGAATGTCGGCACATAATCACTATGTTCTCACTTAAAAAGAAAGTACCTTAAAAACATACAGAATTTTAATTTAATTTTTTGTTTTTCTATTTTTGATTGTTTAGTGTAGTCACAGTTGTTTACTTTAATCTCCCTTCCCTGATAGATTATTGAGAGAAGTCAAGAGAAGCCAGTGCAGAATGGCCAGTGCACAGGCTCACAGTCAGACAGACCTGGTCTGATCCAAGCTCTGTCAGATACCTTTTCTCAGCTGTGGGACCACAAACATATATCCTGACCTTCCTTAACCCTAATTTGTTTATCTTTAAAGGAGGGTAATAATAGCACATCTGAGGATAAAATAAGGTGATTCATGTACAGGACCTGGCATAGTGTTTGGCATATAATTTGTGCTAAGTAAATGTCAATTGTTATTCGGTAGAGTAAATGTAACACAAAAGACCAAACAAATGTCTAAGAGTAGATAATTTTGAGATGCCCATTTGTTTTCTGGAAAGAGGGCTTGCTCACTTGGCTATTCAGCCCAGCGTTACCCTCTAGTGCCGAAAACCTTGAATAGCAAGCATCACCAACCAAAACACCGGAACAGCAAATCTCTGAAAAGATGTGTCCGTTTATTCAACCTCAGATGCTGTGTGTGACCCAGATACCCCATCCCTATCCCTGTTAATTAGCACACCATTTCTAAGGCTCATTATTCTCAAGTTTTAATGTTCTTCCTAACCAGTTATCTGTGGATCTTGTTAAGATTTTAGTGAATTTTGTGACTCACTAAGAATGGAGTGAGCTCGATAGTCTGCATTTCTCATAAGGTCTTAGGTAATTCCAGTGCTGCTGCTCCACAGATTTTCCCTGAGTAGCAAAAGTTCAGGTAGTTCTCTTAATCATTCAAACTCTTTTGAAAGTGACCACCAAACTATTAGAATAAGGAATTACAGGATTAAGCAAAATGTTGTCTTCTTTCTCCTATAGACATGTGCAAGAAGAAAATCCATAACGTATACTAAAGCTGAAATACACCTGAATTTTAAAGATAATTTCAGATTGTGTTCTTCCCAGGAAAGTACTTCAGCAAGACAATAGTGGGGTGGATGGGTCAGTGTGGCAATTCTTACATTCCTTTGACATCAGAATATAATTCAAGATCATGTGCTAGACTGGAAATTAATGTTGAGTATAAGCTAATCTGTGTTTATAGTGTGAGGTCTAAGGTACTTTAGACTAGATAACAACATGGTGGCAAGATCCTGAACCAACAGTGGAAACTGAGTCAGAGTCTCACTAGCTGCTAATTAGTAGTTGTTGTTATAATGTCTCATAGTCAAGACATTGGAAGAAATCATCATCTGTGTTTTATTTCATATTTGATAAAATGGATGAAAAGGTAATTACACATTTCTAAATTTAAATGAGATAATTTGGTGAAATTTCTTTGAAAATAGTGTCCCATAGATGCAGATACAATTCATTAGAAGTCTAACAGAGCAAACTGGCCTCATATCTTCTTGGCATAATGGACAATATTGATAGTTTCTGGTAAGAATAAAAGAGGAAGGGGGTTTTGAAGTTTATTTAAATTTGTTCATTCATTTAAAAACACTAGTTAAGGTCACAATGACTTAATTGCTCCAAATTTCTAGGTATTTATGTTGCCTCCCACAATGAGACTGCTAAATTAATGATAATATTTATTCATATGTTGTTTTCAAACATTTGTTTCTGATTATGAGTTTAACACACAACAGTGCAGTCATGCTTTGTTGCTAAGTTTGTTGATTATCTAGCTGAACTCACTATGCTACCGACCTTCATAAGAACAAAGTCCACACGGTTTTTCAGAGGCATGCTGAACATCAAACACAGCAGTCATGTGGAAGGTCTATTGCACTTATCTCACAAAGCATTATCATATTCTAGACATGAACTCACATTTTTACCTACTTTCAACATTCCCCTGTCCTCCATGGATATATGTGGAGACTGGTCTCACTACTTCCTTGTTTTATAGTAAGAAATTTTTTTGATGTGTTTCTGTTGGCTTCTTAGAAGCTTGCTTTAAAATATTTCAGTTGAATTTGTTTTGACTTAGAATCTCATATTAATGTGCTTCCATTAATTGACTATCCTTTCTACAATATTAGATTTTTTTTAAAAAGGAATTCATATTAATGTGCTATAGTTACTGCAAATGTAAAGGGAGAAAGTGGAATTTGATTCCCAGTGTTTGGGGAAAAACAAAAGCCAAGTAAGTGCAGGTCCTTATTTTTCTAATGAAAAAAATGGGAGAATAGAAAAAGGGAAGAAAAGAGGGGATATATAGAGAGAAAAAGCAAAGAAGGAAGGAAAGAAAAAAAAAGAAAGTGTGAAAGGAGGGAGGAAGATAGGAAAAAATTTGAAGGTTTCCTTCCCATATATTATACTGTCTTTTTAAATTTATGCAATAAAACCCAAAAGGGCCTAGACTAGTCTTCCACAATCTACCAATCAATTGATATACAATTATTCAAAACAAGTCCAAGCCCTACTGAAAAGACAAAGGTATAAAAAGAAGGTCCTTCATTCTCAAAACACTTAAACTCTGGGGAAAAGAAACAACAACAATCTAAACACAAAGTGATAATACTATTAGTATCTAAAAGTACTTACTAGGCAAACCAAAACTTTTTTCTTACGTGTAGTCTACTACAGTTATTTACCTAAGGCCTATGTTTGGGTCCTTGATCAAGAGATGTGGGTGAGATCTCACCTGTGTTACAGTTAAGATTTCAGGTGAATTGGCTAGATTAACCAAGAAAAGAAGAATATTAAAAAAAGTTTAATTAGAAATGAAAATGGAGACATTGCAATGGACACCACAGAAATCAAAAGATCATTCAAAACTACTATGAACACCTCTATGCACGCAAACTACAAAATTTATCAGAAATGGAGAAATTGGAAATATAAAACACTCGGAAACATATTGGAAACATACAACCCTTCTAGCTTGAATCAGGAAGAAACAGAAATCCTGAACAGACCAATAACAAGCAGTGAAATCAAATTGGTAATAAAAAAAAAATTGCTAACAAAAAAAAAGCCTAGGGCAAGAGAGATTCACAGCTGAATTCAACCAGACATTTGAAGAAAAATTGGTACAATTCCTAGTGAAACTAATCTAAAGATTGAGAAGAGGGAATCCTTTCTAACTCAAAGAAAGCCAATATCACCGTGATATAGAAGCCAGGAAAGGACATTTAAACAAACAAACAAACAAAACTAGAAGCCAGTAGCCTTGGTGAATATAGATGGAAACACCCTCAACAAAATACTAGTAAACTGAATCTAACAGCACATCAAAAAGATAATTCACCATAATCAAGTGGATTTTATCACAGGGATGCAGGAATGATTCAATATATACAATTCAATAAATGGGACTCAGCACATAAACAGAATTAAAACAAAACAAAAACTATATGATCATCTCAATAGATGCAGGGAAAGCATTTGATAAAATCCAGCATCCCTTCAACAAACTAGACATAGAAATAACATACCTCAAAAATAAAAGTCATATATGACAAACCCACAGCCAACATTATACTGAATGGGGGAAAATTGAAAGCATTTCCCCTAAAAGCTGGAACAAGAAAGAATACCTACTTTTATTCAACATAGTACTGGAAGTCCTAGCCAGAGCAATCAGGTAAGAGAAAGAAATAAAAGGAATCCCAACTGGAAAAGAAGAAGCCAAGTTATCTTTGTTTACTGATGATATGCTCATATACCTGGAAAACCCTAAAGACTCCTCCAAAAGACTCTTAGATCTGATAAATTTAGTAAAGTCTCTGGTTACAAAATCAATGCACACAAATCAGTAGCACTGCTATACACCAACAATGACTGAGCTGAGAATCAAATCAAGAATCCAATCCCTTTTACAATAGCTTCAAAAAAATAAAATATCTAGGAATATACTTAACCAAGGAGGTGAAAAATCTCTAAAAGAAGAACTAAAAACACTGCTGAAAGAGATCATAGATGACACACAAAAAATGGAAATACAGCTCATGCTCTGAATTAAAATAATATTGTGAAAATTACCACACTGCCCAAAGCAATCTACGGATTCAATGCAATTCTTATCAAAATACTAATAGCATTTTTCACAGAATTAGAATAACAATCCTAAAATTCATATGGAATCAAAAAAGAACCTAAACAGGCAAAGGAATCCTACACAAAAAGAACAAATCCAGAGTATCATATTACCCAACTTCAAATTATGCTACAAGTCTACAGTAACCAAAACAGTATGGTACTGGTGTGAAGGCAGATATATAGACCAATGGAACAGAATAGAGAACCCATGAACAACCAATTGTTATTTGACAAAGCATATCAAAACATAAATTGGGGAAATGACATCCTATTCAATAAATGGTGCTGGGAAAACTGGATAATCACATAAAGAACACATTAGGACACAGACACATATGAAGTGTTTAGGAGTGGAGGTTTAATAGGTAGAAGAGAAGAGAAAGAAAAACAGGGTCCTCCATAAAGGAAGGGGGTCTCCAAGCAGAAAAAATTGGCAGACCTCAAATGGTCACGTTTTATAGTCCAGTTTAAGGAGGCAGTGTATGATTTAGGTATGGCTCACAGATAGTTCAATCAGGTAGGATGTTTACATAGCGTGTGGGGAAGGCTGACCACCCACCCTAATCTTCTTATGCAAATGAGCTTTCCAGTTGATCAGCACCATCTTGTCTGCATCTTACCTGCATCTTATTGTACACGTGGCTGACAGAGAAAGGAAGATGGAGCCTCCATCTTGAATGTGTCTAGTCCCTAGCTCCTGCTGGCATTCACCCATGCAGTCTCTCAGCCTGCTTGTCTATGTCTGCAGCTCAACTTTATAGGCTGCTCTTTCTTAGAAAATGATTTGGGGCTCCTTTTCATTAAAAAGAAAAGCCTTACTGAGGACTCCTACACCCTTACTATCTGCCTAAGTGATTTACTCTTAACTCCTGTATCACAAGGTTTCCCTCTCTCACCACTCCTATTCATCATAGTACTAGAAGTCCTGAACAGAGCAATTAGGCAATAGAAAGAAATAAAAGGCATCACTAAGTAGGAAAAGAGTAAGTAAAAATATCCCTGTTTGCAGCAGATATGACTCCATACCTAGAAAACCCCATGGTCTCGGCCCAAAAGCTACTTGATCTTATACACAACTTCAGTGAAGTTTCAGGCCACAAAATTAATATACAAGAATCAGTAGCATTTTCGTACACCAACAACATCCAAACTGAGAGTCAGATCAAGAATAAAGTCCCATTCACAATAGAATAAAAGAATTTAATCCCATTCCAAAAAGAATAAAATACCTAGGAATATAGCTAACCAGGTGGGTAAAAGATTTCCATAATGAGAATTACAAAAGGTTGCTCAAAGAAATAAGAGATGACACAAACAAAAGGAAAAATATTCCATGCTCAGGGATAGAAAAAAATCAACATTGTTAAAATGGCCACACTGACCAAAGCAGTTTATAGATTTAACACTATTTTTAATATTATTAAACTACCAATGACATTCTTCACAGAATTAGAAAAAACTATTTTAAAATTCATATGGAACCAAAAAAGAGCCCTAGTGGCCAAGGCAATTCTAACCAAAAAGAATAAAGCTGGAAGCATTATTTACCTGACTTCAAACTATCCTACAGGGCTAAGTAATTAAAACAGCATAGTATTGGTACAAAAACAGACACATGGACAAGTGGAACAGGATAGAGAGCCCAGAAATAATGCTGCACACCTAAAACTATCTGATCTTCAACAAATCTGACAAAAACAAGCAACGAGGAAAGGACATTCTACTCAATAAATGTTGCTGGAATAATTGGCTAGCAATGTGCAGATGATTGAAGAGGACCCCTTCCTTACACCGTATACAAAAATTAACTCAAGATGGATTAAAGACTTCAATGTAAAATCAAAAACTATAAAACTATGGAAAGTAACCTAGGAAATATCATTCTGGATGTAGGGCCTGACAAATATTTCACAATGAAGATGCCAAAAGCAATTGCAAAAAAAAAAAAAAAAAAGAGAGAGAGAGAGCTAAGACAAGTGGGACCTAACTAAAGAGCTTCTGCACAACACAGAAAACTATCAACAGAGTAGACAACCTATAGAATGGGAGAAAATTTTTGCAAATTATACATTTGATAAATGTCTAATATCTGGAAACTATAAGAAACTTAAGTAAATCAACAAGCAAAAAACAACACCTTTAAAAAGTAGGCAAAGAACATGAATAGACACTTTTCAAAAGAAAACATACATGTTGACAACAGGCATATGAAAAAATGGTCAACATCACTGAGCTTTAGATAAATGCAAATCAAAACCACAATGAGATACCATCTGACACCAGTTGGAATGGCTATTAACTAAAAAAAAAAAAAAAAGATGCTGGCAAAGTTACGGAGAAACGGGAATGCTTACACACTGCTGGTGGGAGTATAAATTAGTTCAGTTATTGTGGAAAGCAGTTTGGAGATTTCTCAAGGAACTCAGTGAATTATCAGCCCAGCAATCCCATTTTTGGGTATATACCCAAAGGAATATAAAACATTCTATCATAAAGATACATGCACGCACATGTTCATTGCAGCATTATTTGCAATAGCAAAGACATGTGATCAGCCTAAATGCCTATAAATGGTAAACTAGATAAAGAAAATGTGGTATGTATAAACAATGGAATATTACACTGCCATAAAAAAGAATGCGACCATACCTTTTTTTTTCCCCCATTATCAAGCTTTATTTTAGGTGTGGCCTCTACTTGAGGGCTCTTGCCATTCTCTATGGAAATAGGCTAACAAGACATTTCTAAATATCACAGGAAGTGGGATATGGCAGAAAAGCACCAAGTAAGTGGGTTTCAGATGAGTAGGATTGTGATCCTGGTGTCAAAAGTCTGGCAGCATGAATTACGGGATACAACAAATGGGCATATCATCTGCCAAACTGGATGTAAAGGTGGTTTTCTTGTTGTTGTTGTTGTTGTTGTTTATTGTACTTTAGGTTCTGGGGTACATGTGCAAATCATGCAGGATTGTTGCACAGGTACACACATGGCAAGGTGGTTTGCTGTCTTCATCCTCCCATCACCCACATCTGGTAGTTCTCCCCTCTTTATCCCTCCCTACCCCTCACTGTCCCTCCCCTAGCCCCCTCCAGCTGTCCACAGTGTGTGTCAGGAAGGTGTCAGGAAGGGGTCCAGTTTCTGCTTTCTGTACATTACTAGACAGTTTTCCCAACAACATTTATTAAACAGGAAATCCTTTCCTCATTGCTTGTTTTTCTCAGGTTTGTCAAAGATCAGATAATTATAGATGTGTGGTGTTGGTTCTGAGGCCTCTGTTCTGTTCCACTGGTCTATGTCTCTGTTTTGCTACCAGTACCATGCTGTTTTGATTACTATTTCCTTATAGTATAGTTTGAAGTCAGGCAGCATAATGCCTCCAGCTTTGTTCTTTTTACTTAGGATTGTTTTGGCTATGTGGGCTCTCTTTTGGATCCGTATAAAGTTTGTAGTGGTTTTTTCCAGTTCTGTGAAGAAGCTCAGCGGTAGCTTGATGAGTACGGCATTGAATCCATGAATTACTTTGGGCAGTATGGCCATTTTCACAATGTTGATTCTTCCCAACCATGAGCATGGAATGTTTTTTCATCTGTTTGTGTCCTCTCTTATTTCATTGAGCAGTGGTTTGTAGTTCTCCTTGAAGAGGTCCTTTACATCCTTTGTTAGTTGTATTCCTAGGTATTTTATTCTTTTTGTGGCAATTGTGAATGGGAGTTAACTTGATTTGGCTCTCTGTTTGTCTGTTATTGGTGAATAGGAATGCTTGTGATTTCTGCACATTGATTTTGTATCCTGAGACTTTGCTGAAGTTGCTTATCAGTTTCAGGAGATTTTGGGCTGAGACAACGGGGTCTTCTAAATATACAATCATGTCATCTGCAAATAAAGACAATTTGGCTTCCTCTTTTCCTAATTGAATACCCTTTATTTCTTTTTCTTGCCTGATTGCTCTGGCTAGGACTTCAATACTATATTGAATAGGAGGGGTGAGAGAGGGCATTCTTATCTAGTGCCAGATTTCAAAGGGAATGCTTCCAGTTTTTGCCCATTCAGTATGATATTGTCTGTGGGTTTGTTGTAAATAGCTTTTATTATTTTGTGATACATACCATCGATACCTAGTTTATTGAGAGTTTTTAGCACAAAGCACTGTTGAATTTTGTCAAAAGCCTTCTCTGCATCTATTGAGATAATCATGTGGTTTTTGTCTTTGGTTCTGTTTATGTGGTAAATTACATTTATAGACTTGCATATGTTGAACTGGCCTTGCATCCCCGGGATGAAGCTTACTTGATCATGATGAATAAGCTTTTTGATTTGCTGTTGCATTCTGTTTGCCAGTATTTTATTGAAGATTTTTGCATTAATGTTCTCACTTACAAGTAGGAGCCAAACACTGAGTACTCATGAACACAAAAAAAGGAAAGACAAATGAGCCTACTTAAGAGTAGAGACAGGGAGGACAGTTTCAATTAAAAAAAATAAACACTACTCACTGAGTATTATGCTCATCACCTGGGTGATAAAATAATTTGTACACCAAACCTCTATGATATGCAATTTACCTATATAACAAAACTGCACAGGTACATCTAGAGGAATCTAAAATAAAAGTTAAACAAAAGTAACAAAAAGCTTCCTAAAAGTAATAATAATAATAAAACAAAATTAAGTCACATTAAACTTTTTTAAAAAGTTATGTTTACACTATACTGTAGTATATTATGTATGAAGTAGCATTATGCCTAAATAAACAGTGTATATACCTAATTAAAATGCTTTATTGCTAAAAAATGCTAACAATCAACTGAGTCTTCAGCAAGTCATAATCTTCTTGCTGGTATAGGGTTTTGCCTCTGTGTTGATGACTGCTGACAGACCAAGGTACTTGCTGGAGTTTGGATTCCTATGGAAATTTCTTAAAAAAGGAAAACATGAATTTTGCTGCATTAATTGATACTTCCTTTCATGAAAGTTTTCTCTGTAGCATGTAATGCTGTTTGATAGCATTTTACCCACAGCAGAAGTTCTTTCATATTGGAATCAATCCTCTCTAACCCTGGTGTTGCTTTATCAGCTACATTGATGTAATATTCTAAATCATTTGTTGTCATTTCAACAATGTTCATAGCATCTTTGCCAGATTTCATCTCAAGAAACCACTTTCTTTGCTCATTCACAAGAAGCAACTCCTCATAAAATCAAGTTTTACCGTGAGATTGCAGTAATTCAGTCACACCTTCAGGCTCCACTTCTATGTCTATTTCTCTTGCTATTTCTGCCACATCTGTTGTTACTTCCTTCCATGAAGTCTTGAATCCCTCAAAGTCATCCAGGAGGGTTGGAATTCATTTTTCCAGCATTCCTGCCTGCTAATGTTGATGTTCTGACCTCCTCCCACGAATCATGAATGCTCATAATGACATCTAAAATGGTGGGTCCTTTCCAGAAGGTTTTCCATTTACCTTGCCCAGATCCATCAGAGGAATTGCCATCTGTAGTAGCTATAGCCTTATGAAATGTATTTTTTAAATAATATGACTTGAAACTTTAAAGGACTTTTTGATTCATGGGCTGCAGAATAGATGGTGTGATAACAGAACTGAAAATACCACTAGCCTCCTTAAACATTTTCATCAGAGCTCCTGTGTGACCAGGTACATTGTCAATGAGCAGTAATATTTTGAAAGAAATCTTT
Source organism: Cacajao melanocephalus (assembly GCA_963573385.1). Classification (NCBI taxonomy): domain Eukaryota; kingdom Metazoa; phylum Chordata; class Mammalia; order Primates; family Pitheciidae; genus Cacajao; species Cacajao melanocephalus. The sequence continues at coordinate 19,229 of CAUYLG010012768.1, read as the reverse complement.
TTGCTAAGCAGTAGATCTCAAAAATGGGCTTAAAATATCCAGAAAACAATGCTGTAAAGAGATGTGCTGTCATTCAGGTTGTTTTTATTCCATTAGCAGAGCACATGCAGAGTAGATTTAGCATAATTCTTAAGGGCCTTTGTATCTGGGGAATGGTGAATGAGCATTGGCTTTAACTTTAAGTCAAAAGCTACATTAGCCCTTAATGAAAGTCAATCTGTCCTTTGCAGCTTTGAAGCCAGGCATTGATTTCTCCTCTCTAGCTATGAAAGTCCTAGATAACATCTTCTTCCAATAGAAAGCTGTTTTTTCCACAATGAAAATTTTTTTTTTTTTTTTTTTTGTAAACACCTTCATCAGTTATCTTAGCTAGATTTTCTGGATAACTTGGTGCATCTTCTCCATCAGCATTTGCTACTTTATCTTGTACTTTTACATTCTGCAGACAACTTTTTTCCTTAAACCTCATGAACCAACCTCTGCTACCTTCAAACTTTTCTTCTGAAGCTTCCTCACCTTTCTCAACTCTTATAGCATTGAAGAGAGTTGGGCCTTGCTCTAGATTAGGCTTTAGGTGAAGGGAATGTTGTGGCTGGTTTGATCTTCTATTCAGGCCACTGAAACTTTCTCCATATCAGCAATAAGGTTGTTTCCTTTTCTTCTTTTTTTTTTTAATTTATTTATTTTACTTTAGGTGCATACTATATCTGGCATTTCTCCCCATGTTATCCCTCCCCACCCCCCTTCCCTCCCCACCCCTCATTGTCTCTCCCCTACCCCCGCAACTGTCCCCTGTGTGTGATGCTCACCTCCCTGAGTCCACGTGTTCTCGTTGTTCAACACCCACCTATGAGTGAGAACATACGGTGTTTGGCTTTCTGTTCTTGGGTCAGTTTGCTGAGAATGATGGTTTCCAGATTCATCCAAGTCCCTACAAAGGACACAAACTCATCGTTTTTTATGGCTGCATAGTATTCCATGGTGTATATGTACCACATTTTCCTTGTCCAGTCTATCATTGATGGGCATTTGGGTTGGTTCCAGGTCTTTGCTATTGTACACAAGGCTGCAATGAACATCTTATGATTTGTGTGTTTACTGGAGTGGCACTTTTCATTTCCTTCAAGAACTTTTTCTTTGCATCCACAACTTGGCTAAATGTTTTGTGCAAGAGGCCTAGTTTTCTGCCAGTCTCAGCTTTCAACATGCCTTCCTCACTAAGCTTAATCCTTTTATCTTTTATTTAGATGAGAGACATATGACTCTTCTTTTTTATTTTTTTCATTTGAACACTTAGAGGTAATTATACAGTTGTTAATTGGCCTAATGTCAGTATTATTGGGTCTCAGGGAATAGAGAGACCCGAGGAAAGGAAAACAGATAGGAGAACAGCAAGTTGGTGAGTAGTCAGAATGCACATAACATTTATTAAGCTCAATATCCTATACACGCATGATTTACAGTGCCCCAAAACAATTACAATAGACCATCAAAGATCACGGATCACAAATCACCATAAGGGATATAATAATAATAGTAATAGTAATAATAACAAAGTTTGAAGTATTGCAAGAATTGCCAAAATGTGACATAGACACCAAGTAAGCACATCCTGTTGGAAAACTGGTCCCAATAAACTTGCTTGACACAGAGTTGCTACAAACTCTCAATGTGTAAAAAAATATCTGTGGGGATTAATAAAGCAAAGCACAATAAAATGAGGCCTCTCTATATCCAGATTCAAAGAAGTCGGTAGCCTGGGCCAATAAAAATATGACATTGCCATACTACTCCAAACAGAATGTATTCTTTTAACTTCCCATAAGTTAAATTCTCTAATAAGATATACGTGAATATTGCCACAGACATACATGGCTTCTCAAGATCAGTGCCTCATACTACTGGAGTTACTTCATGATCCAATTTGCTTCTATACTCATTATGGAAAAAAACCCAGCAATGCTAGTATTTTTAAGATATATTAATCTAAAAACCACCATGTGAAGATACATCATTATTATTCTTAGGGAATAAATCAAACAATCAAATGCATTTTGCACAGGGAAACAATCAAATGCATTTTGTGCAGCATCCCTAAGAGTTGTTCTGAGAACCCCAAGCAGAATTTTTAACATTCACTTAGGTAACTTTGCCTAGACCTATTTCACCTCAATTCCACTTGTCACCAGATGCCTTTCCAGGCAATTTCACAAAACATGTGAGTCACAGAGAATAAACAGTTGAGCTAATTGAAAGGGGAAATAGGAGCAAAAAATGCCCACAAAATAGTTCCTTACCCAGACCTTGACATTTATATGCATACCTAATCAGTGGCCAAATGTTTCACTATCTGGCTAGGTAAAATGTAATCCAATATTCATTGAATTATGTGTGTATAGCAGAGAATGCCTGTGACATACTCATTACCCTGTATTGGAGAACTTAGAGTGCTGCTGGAAAAACTAGATTGGGCAGAAGTGTGGAAGAAATGAAGGTACTTATTAGCAGAGGTTGCATCTCTAAGAAGTAGGTCTGGCAATGGCAGAGAATAGAGAACCCAGAAATAAAACTGCACACCTACAACTATTTGATGTTTAACAAGCCTGATAAAAACAAGCAATGGCAAAAGAATTTCCTATTAACAAATGGTGCTAACATAATCGGCTAGCTATATGCAGACAATTGTAACTGGATACACCGTATACCTGCCTTACACCATATACAAAAATTAAATCAAGATGGATTAAAGACTTAAATGTAAAACCTAAAACTATAAGAACTCTAGAAAACAACCTGGGAGATACCATTCAGGACATAAACACTAAAAAAGATTTCATGATAAAGATGCCAAAAGCAATTGCAACAAAAGCAAAAATTGACACATGGGTTCAAATTAAATTAAGGAGCTTCTGCACAGCAAAAGAAACTATCGACAGAGAAAAACCCAGAGAATGGAAGAAAAGTTTTGCAAACTATGCATCCAACAAAGGTCTAATATCCAGTATCTATAAGAAACTTAAATAAATTTACAAGAAAAAATACGAACAACCTCATTAAAAAGTGGACAAAGGACATGAGCGAACACTTTTCAAAAGTAGACATACAGGCGGCTAAGAATCATATGAAAAAGAGCTCAATAGCACTCATCATTAGAGAAATGCAAATCAAAACCACAATGAGATACCAGCTCACATCAATCAGAATGGCTGTTATTAAAAATTCAAACAATGATATATGCTGACGAAATTGTGGAGAAAAAGGAATGTTTATACATTGTTAATGGGTGTGTAAATTAGTTCAACCATTGTGGAAGTCAGTGTGGCAATTCCTTAAAGTCCTAAAGATAGAAATATCATTCAACCCAGCAATCCCATTACTAGGTATATACTCAAAGGAATATAAATAATTCTATAATAAAGCCACATGCACACATATGTTCATTGTGGTACTATTCACAGTAGTGAAGACATGAAATCAACCTAAATGCCCATCAAAGATAGCCTGACTAAAGAAAATGTGGTACATATACATCATGGAATACTATGCAGCCATAACAAAGAACAAGATCACGTCCTTTGCAGGAACACAGAGGTAGCTGGAGGCCATTATCCTTAGCAAACTAATGCAGAAACAAAACCAAATGACCCATGTTCTGACTTATAAGTGGGAGCTAAACGTTGAGAACACATGAACACATAGAGGGAAACAACACACACTGGGGTAACGGGTGAGAGGAGGGAGAGGATCAGGAAAAATAACTAATAGACTAGGCCTAATACCTGGGTGATGAAATAGTCTGTACAATGAATGCCCATGACAGGTTTACCTGTCACAAACCTGAACATGTATTGCTGAACTTAAAATAAAAGTTGAAAAAAAAAAAAGAGTGTGTGTGAGTTGTAGGCTTCTAGAAGAAGACCAAGGAGCAGAGGAAAAGCCTCAGAATGTCTGCGTCTTTTAAATAAAAACTTAAGAGTATTGGACAAATGACAACCTGAAAGGAAGAAGACGTAAGGAAAACCTCCTATTGCTGTCGTGTAGTTATTACTCCAGCCTTACGAAAATGGATGGACCAAGGGGGAAAGGTTATTTCAAAACTAATGTGTTTTAGTTCCATAAAAGAATTAAGTTGAAACATCAATTAATCCTGTCATTTGGGCATTCATTCAATATTCCACTAAACCATAATTGCACACCCACTTTGGGCTAGTGGTATAGGAATAACCAAGATAGGCAAGGCTCCAGGCCTCAGAGAATGCATATTCCAAGGAGGGAGGCCTATTAGAGAAATTAACAATAAACACAATACCTACATATTGCAATAAATAACACTGTGGCAGTCACGTTTTCCAAGGTTGGATGCAACAAGATCTCCCATCCCACATGTTTCCTGGAATCATTCCCTATGAAGACGTGGAGTCTTATTCTTCCATTCTTGAATCTGGACCAACAAAAAAGTAGAAATGATGCTAAGTGACTTTCAAGCTAAGTCATAAAAAACAATGACACTTGCACCTTGCTCACAGGAACAGTTGGCTCTTGAAGGCTTTGGCTACCATGTAAGCAATTTAACTACCCTGAGGCTACTATGCTGTGAAAAAGCTAAAACTAGCTCGACTGGGGAGACCATGAGATTACATGAATGTCATGTTCAGCCTGCCCCATCCACAACAGCCTTGTGCTGTCCCAGCTCCAGTCACCCACTGACTGCGATGGCACGAAAGACCCGGAGCAGAGGCTGCCCTGCCAAGTCTTTCTCCAATTTCTGCCCTGAAAAACCTATGAAAATGATCAAAGTATTGCTTCTGCTTTAACTCACTATTGTTTGTAGTAATTTCTTGCATAGTAATTGATAAACAGAATAGTTAAGAAGGAAAGGAATGGGGTGGTGACAAAGGCAGTAACTGGGAGTGACAGCTACTCTGAACCGGGAGGCCACAGAAATCCCATCTCAGGAAAAGGATGTGAGGAGTTTGCAGGGGACATTTGAGAGAGAAGCAAAATCAAGACCTGGAGGGAGAAACAGACTTGTCCTGGCCACCAGAATGGCTGAAATATTGAAAGCAAAGGAAAAAATGAAGTTGGAGATGTAGACAGGATACAATTTCGCAAGGTCTTGTAGGGTGAATAAGAAGTTTGGGTTTCATTTGAAGTGCAGTAGAAAGCGCTCGGGAGATTCGAAACCACTAACACACACCAGTCCATACCCACTACTCCAGCTGCATTGGTTCCAAGGCTCTCCCTCTTTTCTACAAAATCCTCTGTGGATGATGGTTAATTCGAATAAGGGACTTACGTGTACACTGGAAATTAAAATGGGATGACATCAAGAAACAATGCAGCCATAGCCCCAGTTACCACTTTCTGTTCACACTGCTATGGCCCATGTGTCCCACACCTCAGTGATTCGTATCTTAGTCTTTACAGTGTTTCCTGGTGACCAAGACATCTGGTCCTCAATTCTCTCAACCTTGCACTCTGTTTTGGTATTTATTTTAACGTTCATACTTATTTTCCCTCCAAAGAGCTTTATTTTTGTAGTTCTTCACAAACCCCAACATTGAGTATGTACTTGTTGAATTAATGACTTGCTAGAACAATTAAAAACAATAAAAGAGATATAACAAATGTTTAATATAGTAGAAAACTCGGCCCTTTTAGTAAACTGTAATCTTCAAACCCTGTCCTTAACTGTATATCCTGATGGGTCCTTCTAGGTGAAGTCTTTGTGTCCTGGGCCTTCAATAAATCTTCCCTGGTTTGTGAAGTTTGTGGAGTCTATTTTTTTAAATAGTAGTTGCAATTCTAAAGACACTCCCAGGAATTTCAGCTCTGTAAGCAAAGAAGGGAGGTGGAGATGGGGGGATGAGATGGGAAAGGGTGGACCAGGTGGTCAACTGGTTCTTGTCATAATTGTTTAAGTTTCATTTACATGTTTCTCTGGGTTGCTGAGGTCCAGAACAGTGTTATTGGATGTTGCACACCTGTCTTGACACACAGGGAGCTACACTCAGCCTTGCCTAGAGTAGCATTGACATTTCTGCTGCATAGAATTGCACAAGGGGACTAAAACGTGGACACTCATGAGTCTCATCTGGCTCATGGGATTCTGGCTCAAAAAGAGTCACACCACTCATGATTACAGATTACTAGAGTCTCTCCTGTGTTTTTAGTTCCCGTGGTAAATGCGAGCTTGTCATTGTTCTTAAGCCATTTGATTTTGTTCACTAGACATTTTTATAGGTCTCAACGTACTCTTTGATGAGACATGAGTAAGAGCAGAGCAACACCTAGATTATATTGTGCTAAGTTTATTCCCAGGAGGTTCTTGGTCACATTCAGTGAGAGCTGTATTCAGAGAGTTACCTGGCTCAGGGAGCTCTCCTTCCTGACAATCCAGAACATCTCAAAGATCATGGGACAATAACGAATATTCAGGAACCTCTACAAAGGCACTTCTCAAATGTTAATATGCATACTAATCACCTGAGTTACCACCTTCCGAAATGCAGATGCAGATACAGCAGATCAGGAATGGGGCCGAAGAATGCCTTCCTAACAAGCTTCCAGCTGATGTCAATGACCTGGTCCAAGAGCATACTTTGGTTCTCAAAGCTTGGCCCCCAGCATTAGCCTTACCTGGGTTATTATGTCCGTTATCATATTGCTATAAAGAAATACCTGAGAATGGGTAATTTATAAAGAAAAGAGGTTTAATTGTCTCATGGTTCCACAGGCTGTACAGGAAGCATGATGCTGGAATCTGCTCAGCTTCTGGTAAGGCCTCAGGAAACTTAACAATCATGGCTAAAGGCAAAGGGGAAGCGAGACATCTCACATGGTGGGAGCAGGAGTAGGAGAGAGCCAAGGGGAGGTGCTGCACACTTCTAAACAAGCAGATCTCATGAGAACTTACTGTCATGAGAACACTACAAAGAGGGATTTCATGAGAAATCCCCCATGACCCAGTAACCTCCCAGCAGGCCCCACTTCCAAGATTGAAGATTACAATTCGACATGAGATGTGGTGGGGACACAGTTCCAAACCATATCACCTGGGAATGTGTTAATAAATGCTAATTATCAGGCCCTACCACAGGCCATACTGGATTAGAAATTCTAGAGGTAAAGCCCAGTAATCTGCATTGTCACAGGCCCTCTAGGAGATTCTGACAGATGGGTGCTAAAGGTTAATAACCATGGCGTTATCAAGATTTACTCACTTTGGTGAACCAAAGGATTTCAGCCAGTCTCCCAATTTTGATCTAATAATTAACAGTTCTAGAATCAGAAATTTTGATTTCTCTAATACCAATCTAGAGTTTAGAGGTTAAATCCATTTCAAAATGCTTTATCCTCATCATTAAGGTACAACTCCTATATAAAAACCTCGGTATGTTTTCACATTTAAAAAGATTAATCCCTTCAGTCCTCATTTAATGATCTGGTTCGATAACATGATCTTTGGACAAGTCTAATATACTGAAAGCTGGGATCTTAATGCCCAGGTATGGATACCAGGCCACGGGTCATTGGAATTCTTGAAGTCTAGGCACATCTTTGGGCATTTTCAGTGGCCTTGTGGTTTTATCCCTAATAGGAGGTACATAGAAAGCTCAGTATTATCTCAGGCTGAAAAATGGTGGACTCAAGAGTCAATTTTTTCTACTTAAATGGAGTAAGTCAAATGAATGACCTCCTAAAGTGATTGGCAGGATCAATAAGGTTAGTAAGAATTAGATTGCCTTCCCAGCATACGCTGGAAAAATACCTCAGGCCTCAGATTTTGCGGTAAAATTTCCAGGACTGCCAGGACCCTGTTAAGTATCACTTTTGAAAGTTCAAAAGGGCAGGTCAAAAGAGAAGGTAGAATCTGGAGCCTGTCCATGCCACATAACACTACCTGGGATGCCTGTGAACCAGGCCTAGAGCCTTCATACCTACTCTGGTTTCAACTTTCACGACTGGGACTACTTTGCAATTTCAGTTTTAAGAGTAATCTTGGGGAGAAATACATAAACCCCTGACTAATACCTTCGCATTTATAACTATGCTAGTACAAGACCGTGCAGCAATTTGAATAACGCTGACTAATAACATGTTAGACTACTATAACCCTTTTCATCTAAGGACCTCAAAGCACTCTGCTCATATGACTTTACTAATCCTTGAAACAACTTCTGTGAAATATATGGGAAATGTTATTATCTCCATTTCTCAGGAGGAAAAAGGAAAGCATCTGTGAATTGCTCAGGTGTCACCTCACTCTCATAACTAACTTCAAGCCTTACTAAGGGCAGGCAGAGAGATTTAGGGTATTGAGGGGACTGAGGAAGAAGGGGAATAGCAGAATGACAATCTAGAGAGAAAACAAATTTGGTTGTAAGGTAAACAGCATTAATCATAGAGCAATAGAATTACTAAGAAACAGAAAGTGATTTATTTTTAAATGCTATACCAAGAATTGAGTTTAAAAAAAAATTTGCGAGGGGGTTTACAGTTTTGTTTCAGGATACAAATCTCCATGCTTTGTGGTTGGTCTTTATTTGGGTCCATGTAGCTTCAAGGGGATGAGATGAAGGCAAGCCTTTGCTTGATCTCTCTTCATTGCTCAAGTCCATCTTGTGAAGTGTTGCTCAAAGGTCAGTAGCTGAGCTTACACTTGAGATTCTCATCCTTGGTTTCCTAATGGTTCCCCTGACTCCAACTTCTTTTTCCCAATACCACTTTTATAATCCACATTTTGTTTATGCAAAAATTACAAAATTCTCCCCAGGAGATCTTTGAAGATATTATCAAAAGTACCTCAGATTTCCTGAACTGATAAGTTAACAATTAAAACTTTTTAGAATTGTGCAATTTCCTTTTTTTCTTTCCCTTCCTTCCTTTCCTTCCTTCTTTCCTTTCTTTCTTTTCTCCTCCTCTCTCTCTCTTTCCTCTTTTCTTCTTCCTCACTTTAAAATGTCAAAGGCTTCCTGACATGCTTTGGCTGTGGAAATGGAACATATTTTCTCATTAGGTTAATTAATGGCTCTGCTTGGGTGGCACAATTCGGTATAAGTTTCCTTTTAGAATTCTGTCATAACTAAAAAGGATCTTATTTTTGTTATGTTTTGTGGTGTCTTTAAATTTTTATGACTTCTACTTTGTTTAGTCTGTGTGTAATCCTTCTTTTGAAACCTAATGTCCTAGAAAATTTACAGTTTTCTCTCAAAACTGGCACTTTTTACATTTTACAGTAATTCCTGTTTCTTTAGTTTTCACTAGAACTTCATTTAAGTCCTTAAGGTGTAATTCGCAGCTCAGGGAATTTATGATTACATCGTCAAAGTAAACTCCCCAAGAGCAATATATTATACCTGACAAGATGCTGTTCATTAATCTTTGAAATATAGCCAGGTGTGATATAGTGAAGTGAGGCTTCCAGCTAAGAACAGCTGAAGGACTCCAAGCTGCTCGTCAAAAAGATTCCTTCCCCATCACTGCCAAGGCCACCTGGGTGAGGACTGAGAGGGCCAAAGACCTTTCCTTGGCCAACCACGGTGTTCCCTGTCTCTGCTAATGTTGCTACAGCTCTGCAGCCTCTCACCTTTTTACACGTTCTTTCATTCAACAAATATGTATTGAGAGCCTACGATGGGCCAGGCACAAGGTGGGTCTGGAAAGACAGCAGTGACTAAGACAGACCCAATCTCTTGCCTCATGGGACTTATAGCTTGTCTCACTATGAACAATAGCCTCAACACTCCTTTACCCAATACCGTCAAACCCATGTTTCTCCACCCTAGAGGTACCTTTGATGCTAAATGATTCCCATCATTTGTGAGACAGACTAGTGTAGTACAGCCTGGTGGGTACATGGATAGAGGTTTGCAAATGGCACTATCAAGGAGAAACAGCCAAATCCATCTCGGGAGCAGTCAGTGCTCAGTCAGAAAAGCAGAGTTCAGCTCATCACTGTGCAACACTACCTCTAGGAAAACGAGGAAAATCCACATAGAAGGCAATACCTCTCAAAGGCATTTGTAGGTCTTTCCCTAGACCTTTCTGTTTGTCTACATAAAATAGTGGGTGAATGCAGTGTGGGAGTCTGACTTGGGTCTGGGAAAAGAAAAAAGACCTTAATGGAAAAACACATAAAACCTGTACAAAGTCTGGAGTTTAGTTAATAGTAATATCAATATTGATATCTTCATTTTGACAAATATACCATGATGACATAGGTATTAATCCTGGATAAGCAGGGTGAGGGTGACTTAGGAATCATCTGTACTCTCCTTGCAACTTTTTCATAATTCCAAAACAACTCCAAAATAAAAATGTCACTTTAAAAAGGTTTGCTTATGAAGCAGGATCCTTAGAATGAATAATAAAAAAGCTACTAAAATGAAACAAAAGCAGATCATGGGCATTGGAAAAGGATATAACTTATTGATAAGCTACAAGTCTTTCTTGAAACTAAGGAGAAATATATCCAGGAACTCAAAGCCTAGGTGCTGATATTCTGTTGAAGATAATATTCTCATTGAATTTTTTTCTCTCTCCCATGCCACTTGAAGTCTCCCTTGTTGGTTTTAAGATCTCCTGTGAAGGTGTGTAAAAGAAACAAGTGTGTAGAAGAATTGTAGTCCCAAGTTAAAGAAGCAAGGTTCCTACAATTTCATGTTATAACTCCCTGAATACACCTGTCCTTCCATCATTGCTACCTTCTCTAATTCACACACACACACACTCACACACACACACACACACTCACACACACCAGATCAGTGCTGATACACAGCTAGCTTGTCTTTCCTTGTCTGATACTTGCGCTTCATTTTCCTAAATCTGCCTGGTGTCATAGAAACTTCTTTTTAAGTAACATAACAAGTATTTATGTATGCCCATTAAAGATATTCCTGGATTAGACTTGCATTCAAGAAGACTTGGCTTACAGCATCTAATAAGTGATTCTTGTTTTTGTTAGCCTTGTTACACTGTGGGGTAGTTACACAATACATGCAATCCACACATTCATTTAAATCTTTTCAGGGAGCATTTTCCGTTTCAAATAGAGATGGTGGTGATGAAAGCATTATTTTCTTCACTAGCTGCATGCTTGAAAACATAATGGTTTTGTAAACCAAGTGTAAACCTCCGAACAGACAACTGGCTACAATAAGAAATGTTTTCAAAAAGCAGAGTTAGCTTTTCAACATCCAAATGGTGCCCTATTTAAAATGAAAATTTATGCCCATCCAGGGAAAAATTGAGTATAAGCATAGAATATTAAAGATGGGGTGATTCTTAGAGACCAATATAATTTTATCTTATTAAAGATGAGAAACACTGGGGCCTGGGGGCTTGTGCCTTATCTGAGGCTTAAAATGACTGAGCTAAACTCAAAACCAGATACCAAATGCCAGGCTTACTGTCTCCTCCTTGTGCCAAACTGGCTCATTGGTTTGGGGCCGAGGCTCTGGAGGTTTAATGTGATTACTAAAAAAGTTTGATTTGTGTTTCATACCTTCTTTTTAAAAACAAAATAATGTGTGCAAACAACTGGGAATTACCACACACATGCCATTTGTAATTGTTGCTGTTGTTATGAATATCATTATCATCGACATTGGCTTGTGAGAGAGATGCATGAAAATTCTACAAAGTCTACACCGGAAAGAAAGACAATTTTTACATGTTGACAATTGTTTTCTGCTCTATCCCTTCTGATTCCACTGCATTTTCATGGGGTCTCCTATTCTCCACAATCTTCTTTTTAAAAACACCTTTTCTTTTTTTGGGCTTTCGCTCTGTCTTTTTTAAGATATATAAGCCGACAAGAGGAGCTCACTGAAGAACAGAGCCCAGGTTTCTAGAAAGGCTCTGCAAATAGGAAGTAAAACCACATCACACCATTCATCTGCCAAAAGTAATAAACCCAGCCAGCCTCAGCGCCCTCTTGACTTCGTCAGCAACTAGCAATCCTCATTTCTCCCTTTCCTTGCAAAGGAAAAGGAAAAGATGCCAAACAAAAAAAAAATGCCAGGCAAATCAAACCATGGGAAAAATAACACCTTCAAACTCAGGGCAAAATTCTCATTTCCAATCCTTGCTGCAGATGTCCCATCCGGTATGTTTGGCAGCAAACGCAGCTCTCGGAGCAAAATGTAGAACACAGGTTAGAAAGAGGATTTGGGCCAGAGGTGGTTTGGTAATTTTTAATTTGTAGTTATAATGCCTGAGAGATTTCACTATGGTTTAATTTCTGCAATAATCAAAACAAATCCATGTAAGAGCTGTCCTATATGGCTCTAAGAACACATTCATGTAAGAGATGTACCTATACACCTCTAAGAAATATATCTTCTCATTTCCCACAAACTATTTTAATTTATTATTCCCCAAATTAATCAATCTGAGCTTATTTTTAATTTGGTAGGAAAAGAAACTACAAACTCAAGATTCAGTATTCCAGTATTTGCCCCACAAAGAAACTACTGTAGAAATTCCAGCCTGGAAAAGCTATTCTTGATTCTTTCCTTCATTCTGACTTGAATCCACCTGCTTCCTGTCTTTGAAATCAGTAAAGGATCATTTGAGAATGAGTTTAAAAACCCACCTTCCTCATGTTGGTTCCCATTTTTCTAGTTACTAAGAGAGAAAATAATTAATGACCTTTGATGAAACAGTCTTTCTTAAATATAGAGGTTTGGATTAAAAATCAAGAGACTTGAAATTTTTAAAGTATACAATGTGCGATTTTTTTTTAATTTTTATTTGTAATTTGTATGGGGGTACAAAGTGATGTTATAATGTAAAAATACAGTATAGAATAATTAAATCAAGCTAATTAACATGCCTATCTCCAATATTTGTTTTCCTGTGTGGTGAGAACTTTTGAAATTTACTCTGATTTTGAAATGTATGATACATTATCATTCACTATATTCACCACATTGTGCAACATATCTTAAGAATAAAGAAAACTCAGTTCTTCTTGTATAAGAGGCTTTGTACCATTTGACCATCACTTCCCATTCCTCCCATCTCCCAGCCTCTATAACCACCATTCTTTCTGCTTCACTTAGTTCCATTGCTTTAAGTTCCACACGAGTGAGAACATGAAGTATCATCTTTCTGTGCCTGGCTTATTTCACTTAGCATATGTTCTCCAGTTCCATCCATGTTGTCACAAGTGACACATTTTTTTATCTTTATAAAGGCTGAATAGTATTTCATTGTATATATATATGCCACATCTTTATTCATTCATCTGTGGATGGACACTTAGGTTGATTTGATAAAAACATGTGGGCTTTAATCCCTGCTTTCCTATAAGTCCATTGTGTATCATTTCCAGCTTCTGAAACTCCTTCTGGGCCCTCCAACATACTCTTTCAATAACGAAAATAGTTTAGAGAATAATGGATGCTGGTGAGGATGTGGAGAAAGGAGAACACTTGTATACTGTTGGTGAGAATGTAAATTAGTACAGCCATTATGGAAAACTGCATGGAAGTTCATCAAAATCCTAAAAGTAAAAGTATCATATGATTCATCAATCCCACTATGGGTATATATCCCCTCCAAAAAAAAAAGGAAATCAAAACACCAAAAAGATATCTGCGCCCCCATGTTTATTGCAGCACTAATCATAATAGCCAAAATATGGAATCAACCTCGGTGACCATCAATGGGTGAAGGAAAAAGAAAATGCAGTATACATAGTCAATGGAAAATTACTAAGCCATAAAAAAGAATGAAATCTTGTCATTTACAACAACATGAATGGAAATGTGTTATTATGTTAAGTGGAATAAGTCAACCACTAGAAGACAAATATTGCATGTTCTCATTCATATGCAGAAGCTAAAAGAGTGGATCCAATGAAGATAGAGAGTAGATTGGTGGTTACCCAAGGCTGGGAAGGGTTAAAAGAGATGGGGATGAAGAGAGTTTGATTAATGGGTACAAATATACAGTTTGATGGAAGAAATAAGACCTCATGTATGGTAGATCAGTGCAGTAATTAGAGTTTACAATAATCTATTGCATATTTTGAAATAGCTAGCATAGAATGATTTTAATGTTCTAGTGTAAAGAAAGACAAACATTTAAATTGAAGGATATCCCAATAACATTGATTTGAACTTTACAAATTATATGAATATATTAAATTAAAACATGTGCCCCAAAATATGCACATCTATTAAGTATTAATAAAAGAAACTTTTAAAAATAAGAATAGTCTCTTCCAATGCCAACATTCTGATTTTATTATTCCTGCAATTAGGTTTCTATCAAATAGGCAGAAAGAAGTACATTAATACCTTCAAAAATAGCTGTCATGTGTGGAGAAAGGCACATGTTCATATGTCTAGAGATAGGTATTAATGAAAAAGAAGTCATATGACTGGAAAAAAAACTCCTACTTAGAACACTACTCACATTTCTATTTTTTCTCCATTAGCAGAAAACGAATGCATCCAATGAAACTTTTTCTACAATGATTAAAAATGGCCAAGAAGATAACATTTTGAAAGTATTGCTTTATGGTTAATCTTCATTTCGAAACAGATTCTACCATAGACTGTGGAAGGAAGTAGCTAACATGCATGGAGCCTGTCTCTGTATTTTAATGAATGCTTCATGTTTAACATTCATTGCTTCATCTAATATCACAGCACTAAAAGAAAGATGCTAATATCCTCTTTTTACAGAATAGAAAACCAAGGCATAAAGAAGTTTAATAACTTATTCAAAGTCACATATGTAATAAATGTTTGAATAGAAATTTAAACCAAATGTGTCTAATTCCAAAGCCTTTCCTCTACAACATATGAGCATACTTATACTGTACTTTGCTTCATGGAAGAGATTCAGCTTACTAACAGTACCTAAGTTTGGTCTCCTTACTCAAGACATAGTACACACAGAGTCATGTAAGTATAATACTTTAATTAAACTGTCAAGTGCAAATTATTAAATTTAGTGGGTACTAACACAAATTCAAAATAAGGGAGAAAAGAATATTCTTATTTTGCAAGAGAGTAACGTATGATCTTTCCTGTGGAAGATACCAACCAATATTTCAAAAGTTGTCAAGGAGATTACATATCTTACTGTGATGGTCTTACCACACTGGCCATTCTTTTCAAATAATATTTCCCTACTGCACTCTGGCTTTAACATAGAAAGTTTCAGGGACCAAAGAGGCAGGAAGTAGAGACCTGACCATCAGGGTAGTGAGTCAAAAGCATGTATAGAGTGTAAAGGCCACCAAAGTGAAAATCTAAGAACCACCTCTAGTACCTTTGTTTTCAACCAGAAGACTTTTTGATGTTCCTAGCTGGGATTTAACTCTTCAAACATCCCCCTCATTCCAACCCCCATCCATATAAATACACTATTTATGTACTTCTCTCTACCCTCCTACGTCTGGCAAAACCAGGGGCTGTGAAAGGGAAGAAGCTGGAGGAGCTTCCAGGTGTCCTGCCCCAAGGGATTAGAACAACTCAGCTTTCAACTCCCCACGATCCCATCCATTTTCTCCTTCATACTATACCATCATTCACTCTGACAGGAACACCTTGCACCTTTGGCTGTCTTCACAGGAGGTATTTATAAATAACAGCACCTGTCTGTGAAAGCCAGTCATTCACAGGAGCCACCTAGGAGACAATAGATTACATGTTTGGGGAGTTTCTGTGCCTGAAAGTTTCCAGCAGCTCTGTCTGCACTATACAGGCTTTTGTGAGAGTTTGTGTTGAGAGAGGGAGAAAAGCAGGCTCCTTGTCTTTTTGTGTTGGAAACACATCTGCAAAGTTGTCACACTCTACAGCAAGTAAACCAAAGGTAAACATTTAATAGTACTTGGAACTCTACCCCTTCTCCACTAAGGAGAGTTAAAACATGTTGGTTAAATAAAAAGTTTGGCTGAAATGAGATTCTTCTCCAAACACAAAAGGAGGTTGTAATTTTAAGCGTTTTTCTCCTTGGATTTAATCATGAATATTAAGTATTGGTACCCAAGTGCCAGAGTAACAAACTAAAGTAAAGACCACCCATTAACTTAATTCCAAAGGCTTATTTCATGTAACTCAAGCTCCAGTTATCTGAGCCTGAGTGATGCTATTCACAACTGCCCATAACAAAAACCAAAAGGGTTTATGGCAATTTGACCTTTTCGTTTTTTACAAGTTTATTTTCAGATAGCTAGGAAAATATTTTTCACTTCAATTTGATGACATGATTTCCAAAGCATCTTGACTAATTTCTCAATTAGCCAGGATCACCCCAGATGCCACTCACATTGAATCATGAGCCAAAAAGGCCATTATTCAGTAATGAAAATACAGCAAAACAGAATTTGGACCTAATAATTCACAAGATCCTAATTCATAGAAGCAATTGACTTTCTCCTACGTTAGTAGTTTGCCACATATTAATACGGTTCCTTTTACTTCTTTTTATGTACTTTCATTCTTTTCAGGTCTAAACACTCCAACCCTGTCCTATCAACACCAACACTCCATCTTCCTCCATGACCATTTTAGACGAAAATGAAAATGGAAATGTCTTTTGTTATTTCAAAATCTATAGTGCACCTCTCTTTCTTTCCGAAAACAAGATCACACAGATGTTTCAGTCAAAGTTCTGAAAATAAAATCACTTCTGCAATTGCAACATGATGCCAAAAGTGAAAACACATTCTTAATGCATTATTTGCCTGGAAAAATAAACTGCATTATAGGGAGGAATGTGGAGCAAGGTAATCATAGAAGTCCAGCAGCATAAGAAAGTTAAACTTCTTGACCTGTATCAAATGTTGACAATTCTAACTTCTCTGTTTCAAGAGGACTTTCTGGGACACATTTGCAACATTGCTTAAAAGTCCTGCCACCTAGTGGAAGAAGTAAATAAACTAGACCTCAGGTAACCTGCCAAATGGAAAGACCCTGACAAAAACAGCGCCTCTGTCAACACACTTCCCCTCAAAAATCATATTTTGAAACTAATTTTCATAAAGTGTTTAATCAAATGGGTCATTTTAGTTTTGCTTGTTCAAATGTATCACATTCAAGATAGGAAAGACTTGTGTTTAAGTGCTGGGAACTATGGGTAGAATCCAAAAATAGCTTTTGTTAATCTGTTTTAGTTGATAGTTTTCAAAATGGATTCCTCAGAGTTAAGAAATAAACCAGATCCATACCAGCGTCCCCTTGCAGAGGGCACTTAATCTTCCAAATGCTCAGCAGAACTCTTTATAGAAGGGATTTCTTTAGTTGGCTAAGAGAAAAAATCTTGCCTCAACAAGAAGATAGATCATTAGTGGCCAGACCTCACAGATAGCCACTAAGTTTCTGAGAAAGCTTCCTGATGAGTCATACTGAAAGAAAACTCCCCAGAACGGGTTTGATCAAAGTTCAATTCTTGAGTAAGATCAATGCTGCATGGTTGGTCCCAATGATACTAACAGATGTGTTATGACAGCAACCAATTCCTCAGTGACCTGAAGAAGTAGACTTGCCTCCCTGCCTATCTGGCGAAGAAAACATGAGTGTCTTTGGGCGACCAAATCAAAAATGGCGTGAGATTACTACACACTGCAAATGGGTATGGGTTTTTTGGTTCGTTTGTTTTGTTTTGTTTTGTTTTTTGAGACGGAGTTTCGTTCTTGTTGCCCAGGCTGGAGTGCAATGCTGCAATCTCGGCTCACTGCAACCACCGCCTTCGGTTCAAATGATTCTCCTGTCTCAGCCTCCCCAGTAGCTGGGATTACAGGCATGCGCCACCACACCCGGCTAATTTTGTATTTGCAGTAGAGATTGGGTTTCTCCATGTTGGTCGGGCTTGTCTCCAACTCCCGACCTCAGGGGATCCGCCCGTCTCGGCCTCCCAAAATGCTGGGATTACAGGCGTGAGCCACAGCAGCTCTCTGACATGTTTCTATAATACAATGCCACTAAACACATTTACTGTTAGCCAAAGGCTATTTTAGAGTCTTCTTTGTCCATAGGTAAGTGCATATGGTCCAGGGCAAATGCCTATTAGCTCTTTCTAAAAGCCCAAGGCTATTCTAAGGAAAATAACGTTTGTTTCTGTTAGAAAACTATGATCCCAGATCCCACTAGTTACGTCTTCAATTGTATCTCCTATCTCTGGGTAAAGGATCTAGTGACAAACACTTGTGGATAAATGATCTACAGATGAACACATGTGAGGTTTAAGTTTATATGTATAAAACACTTTGAAGGGAGTTAAGAAAGATCATCTTACCACTCAATATTCAAGAATTATGCTCTGTGCCTTTATCCAAACTTTCCATTACTTGTACAGTTTTTTAAACAAACACCATTGTTTACAGATCCAGATTTGATTTCACAAAGAATTTATTTCATAATTTGAGACCAAAGTGCTTTTCATAATTTAATTATTTGTATTGCTACATTCAAGAAGAGTTTTTCCATCACTCTAACAGAAAAATAACTTTTTTAAAGTTTTAAAAACAAGAGAATCTTTAAAACTGGTTCAAAACAAAAGAACTACAGTATGTCCAAAGAATGCGAAATAGATTTCTAATAAAAGACCTACTGTATTTCCAAATGAATGTGAAATATAATTATTGTTTTATTATTTTATTCATTCCTTACCATTTTTATAACTATTCATATGATTACATGGCCTCCTTTGTAAAGGAAATAAATGAGGAACCAGTATATGAACCTGAGACCTACCCTTCAAAAAACACTAAAAGGGGTTATTCACGGTGAAATTAAAGGAATCTAGATGGCAACTCAAATCCACATGCAGAGAAAAATGGGCACTGGTAAGGATAATTACATAGGTAAAACTAAAAGAATATATGGATTTTTGTTTGTAATTTGGTTTTCTTCCCACATCTTTTTTTTTTAATGTTTATTTTCAGTTCAGGGATACAGGTGCAGGTTTGTTATACAGGTAAACTTGTGTCGTGAAGGTTTGTTGTACAGATTATTTCATCACCCAGGTATTAAGCTTGGTACCCATTAGTTATTTATCCTGATCCTCTCCCTCCTGTCAACCCTCACCCTCCAAAAGATTCCAGTGTGTGTTGTTCCCCTCTATGTATCCATGTGTTCCCATCATTTAGCTCACACTTACGAGTGAAAACATGCAGTATTTGGTTTTCTGTTCCTGTGTTAGTTTGCTAAGGATAATGGCCTGCAGCTCCATCCATGTTCCTGCAAAGGATATAACCTTATTCT
>CAUYLG010012767.1:0-25511 GCA_963573385.1 Cacajao melanocephalus | reverse complement strand
TTTTCTCTAATCTTGCCTCCTCATTTTATTTCATTGAGTTGATCTTCAATCTCTGATATCCTTTCTTCTGCTTGGTCGATTCGGCTCTTGAAACTTGTGTATGCTTTGCAAAGTTCTCGTGTTGTGTTTTTCAGCTCCATCGATTCATTTATATTCTTCTCTAAGCCATTTATTCTTGTTAGCATTTCATCAAACCTTTCTTGAAGGTTCTTAGTTTCTTTGCATTGGGTTAGAACATGTTCTTTTAGCTCAGAGAAGTTTGTTATTACCCACTTTCTGAAGCCTGTCTCTGTCAATTCATCAGACTCATTCTCCATCCAGCCTTGTTCCCTTGCTGGTGAGGAGTTGTGAACCCTTGTGGGAGGAGAAGTGTTCTGGATTTGGGTGTTCTCAGCCTTTTTGCACTGGTTTCTTCCCATCTTTGTGGATTTATCTACCTGTGGTGTTTATAATTGGTGACTTTCAGATGGGGTCTCTGAGTGGACATCATTTTTGTTGATGATGGAAGTTATTTCTTTCTGTTTTTTAATTTCCCTTGTAACAGTCAGGCCCTCTGCTATAGGACTGCTGGAGGTCCACTCCAGACCCTGCTTACCTGGGGATCACCTGTGGCAGTTGCAGAACAGTGAGGGTTGCTGCCAGTTTCGTCTTCTGTTATCTTTGTCCCAGAAGGATACCTGCCAGATGTCAACCTGAGCTCTCCTTTATGAGGTGTCTCTTTTGACATACAGGGGTCGGGGAGCTACTTGAAGAGACAGTCTTTCCCTTACAGGAGCTCAAGTGCTGACCTATGAGCTCTGTTGTTCCGTTCAGAGCTGTGGAGCAGGTACGTTTAAGTCTGCTGCAGCGGAACTCAAAACCGCTTTTTTTTTCCCAGGTGCTCTGTCCTGGAAAGGTGGGGCTTTATTTTTAAGTTCCTAAAGTGCTGCTGCCTTTTTTCAGAGATGCTCTGCCCAGCGGAGGAGGTAGTCCAGTCACAGTCTACCAGCAGAGGCGTTGCTGAGCTGCCATGGGCTCTGCCCAGCTGCTGTGTGAACTTCCTTGCAGTTCTGTTTATAGAGGTATAGTTAGAACTGCCTCAGTAATGGTGGTCTGCCTCAGTAATGGCGAACTGTCTCTGTAATGGTGGACTGCCTCAGTAATGGCGGCTTGCCTCGGTAATGACAGACTGCTTCAGTAATGGTGGACTGCCTCGGTAGTGGCGGACTGCCTCGGTAATGGCGGACACCCTTCACCCCACAAAGGTAGACTGTCCCAGGTCCAGCTGTGCTTGCTGTGAAACTCTCAATCCAGAGCATTTCAGATTGCTGGTCTTTATGGGGGTGGGACCCGCCGAGCCAGATCACCTGGCTCCCTGTTTCAGCCCCTTTTTTTTCAGTTGAATGGGTGACTCTGTCTCCCAGGCATTCCAGGCGCCAGTTGAACGGCCACCCAGATTTCTGTGAGTTTTTGTGTGGAGACCCGATGCACTGGTTGAAACAGCCATGCTGGAGACTCATGGTGCTTTTCCGCCCAGGAATCTCCTGGTCTGTGGGCAGTAAAAATTCATTTGGAAATGCGGTGATCACTCACCCTCTGTATTCTCGCTGGGAACTGCACTCCAGAGCTGTTCCTATTCAGCCATCTTGGATTGTCTCAACACCAGCATATTCTGACACAAAATCTTATAAAGCCACACGAGAGTCGGAGATGTGGTGAAAGCACAAGATGGCCTATGTTAATCTCTTTTCATTTATGATCTATAGTTTCAAAATGTATATTACTAGGATATGTATATAATGAAATAATGTGCATAAGGTAGGATCAATGTTCATTGTTAAATAAAACCATACCACAATACATTAAAAGGGAAAAGCAAGCAAGGTACACTTAAATACAATACAGCCCTTTTTTTTTTTCTTTTTTTGAGATAGGGTCTTAGTCTGCCATCCAGGCCACAGTGCAGTGGCGTGATCTCAGCTCAATGCAACCCCTGCCTCCTCAGCTCCAGTAATCTTCCCACCTCAGCCTCCCAGGGAGCTAGGACTATGGACGCATGCCACCGCACCCAGCTAATTTTTGTATTTTTTTGTAGAGACAGGGTTTCACCACATTGTCTAGGATGGTCTAGAATTCCTAGGCTCAAGTGCTCCTCCTGCCTTGGTTTCCCAAAGTGTTGGGATTATGGGCATGAGCCCCTGTGCCTGGTCCAACCCACATATTTTTACAACCACCTAATTCCAAACACCTGCCAAAAAACAACAGATCAACAAGGGAAACAAATGAAATCTCTCCTAAATCACAACAAAGCATAACTAGAAAACAGAAAAACCACCAACTTTAAATAACAATTATGTTGGGGGATGATAAATATTCAAAACTGGCCAAGATGGCTCCTGAGCTGGCACCAGAGCTGAGCAAGAATTGCCTGTAAAACAGAAGAATGGAATGGACCTACTGGTGGCAGAACACAGAAAAAAGTCATGTAGGATTCACTCTGAGAAGTAGGGAGTCTCATCATGAGCAAGGAAAAGCTGAAAACAAGCTTAAGACCTGTTGACTCAAAGCCTGGGCTACTAGGGAATCACAAAGGAGATGAGAGCATGTGCTGGATAAGAGATACCAGTCAAAGGGAAAGAATCAGAGGAAGCGCATCAGAAACGAGACGTGTCCCTTGGGAATTTTGTGATAAAAAGAAGAAAGAAGAAAGGAGCTGAAGGTAAGGGTCTCATCAGAAAATCAGCAGAGAAACTAAAAGCCATTACCCCATAGAACCATTTATTGAAGAAATCCTATGCTTCACTATACCTACAGAAAAAAAACATACTCCCACTAGGAAACCAGTTAAAACACCAATACTCCTCCAACCAGAACCCTAACCTCTCTAAAATTGAATGCTAAGGCCATCACCAAAAAATCATACTGAACTTATGACCAAAAATGGAATAACAACATTTCACATAAAGCTACCAGAAGCCAGAATTTTATCTTCATAAAAATATCTCCCCAAATCCCACAAAACAGAAAACGAAAACACAACAGTATAACATAATTTTATATTATATATATATATATATATATATATATATATATGCCTACTTAGTGACTGGAATTTCTTCCTGAAAACTCTGCCACTAAAGGAAAAGGCTAGAAAACCATTTCCAATACTTATAACGGGAAAAACTGTAATGAATTATATACAAACTCATATTTACTCAAGAGAAAGAAATATTATTGAATATTAACACATAATGAAAGTTTATTAGACTAGTCAAAGTAAGAGATGACTTGCTTCTATATGGCTATTGATAAGAAAGAGTGCCAGAGAGCCAAACTTTGGAAGGTAGCAGTCAGGTGATCCACTTCCAGGGGGACATTCAATATCAGAATCAGACATGCTTGATGAGAATTTTCTTTTCCTCAACACTATGGTGCCAAAACTAAAGCAAACATAAACCTGGCAGAGTCATAAAGGAAGAATCTCTGTGTGAAAAAAAAAAAAAAAAGCACAAGATGGAAGACTGCCTTCTCTCACAGTTTGACAATATTAACCCACCATTGGCTTTCATTCTCCATGCAGTGTATTACATACAATGTTTCTCAAACATCACAACTATTTTTGGAGATGATGAAACTTCCTAGAACATGGAACCAGATCAGTCAGTGACCTAACTCTAAAGAGAATTAACTTCTCTTATTCTACATCCATTTTCAATTCTCTCCCTTTCTCTCTCCATTTTGTTTTGTTTTGTCTGTAAGAGACAGAGTCTCACTCTGTTGCCCAGGCTAGCGTGCAGTGGTACAATCACAACTCACTGCAGTCTTGAACTCCTGGGCTGAAGTGATTTTCTCACCTCAGCCTCCCAAAGTATTGGGATTACAGGCATGGGCTACTGTGCAGGGCCTCAATTCTCTCTATAAAGTAATCTTTGGCTAAGTGATTAAAATTTTCTCCCTTTGTTTCCCTTGTATCTGCATGATTCCCCTCACCCTTTTTTCAACCTTTGTAAGACTCATGATTCCCTTGCTCTCAAACCAAACAACAACTTAGGACAAAATAAAAGTTAAAATCAAGAGTGCTCCAAAACACAGAGAAACATGGCAAACTATGGATTAAAAAGTTGTGACAGTAACCACATTACCCTTTAACTAGGCATTTATAAGCAAGGCAAAACTTTTTGTTTTAATACAAAGATGGTTACTACGGTTCATGTATCTATTGCTGTATGACAAACCACTAGAAATCATACTGGCTTAGGTGAATAATCACTTTATTTCTCATATTTTGTGAACTGGATGGGTTGTTCTTGATATTCTCTCCTGGGATCATTCACATAGCTATTTTATACTTCTGAGTTGGCTGCAAGTTAAGAAAGTGAGGATGGTTGGGTCTCTTTCTCCATGTGGTATTTCACCCTCAAATAATAATGACAATGGTGGTTTAACAGACCAAATCCCAGTATAAACACATTTAACAAACTTGCATTTCTGGTATGTCTACTGACATGTTATTGGTTAAAGCAATGCTCACCAAGAAGGTCAGAGTCAAGTGAGAGGGAACACCGCAAGAACACTGATAGGTCTGACCTGGAAGTGTAATTCCTTGAAAGGCATTTCTGCAATAAATAGAAACTGTACATTTCAAAGTTGTTTGATACAATATTCTTTGACTACAGACTGTTGTTTTGACTAAACTGGCAATAGTGTTTCTGCGTGAAACTATACATAGGAATATTACTTCTTAACTTATATTTATTTCAAACTGTGTTTTGTGCAAAAACCATTATGCCAAAAAAAGTGTATGTAAAGTAGTATAGGTATAGCTTTTCAAGAGCTACGTAAGGTAAGTCTATAGCCAAATAAGCAATTGCAGGTATAAAACAATATTATAAATCAGAAATTCACTAACTTGAAATGGCCAAATAATAGAAAGATATGAATGAAGAGATAACTGAATTAAGGATTAAGAATGAAAAATAACTTGTAAAAATGCAAATTAATGCCATTACACATCACTGCATATTTATTAAAATGCCTAAAATCAAAAAGACTTAAAAAAATAGACTGACAATGTTTAGTGTTTCTTAAGCTGTAGAAAAACTAGAAATTTCATACACTACTGGTAGATGTAAAATTGTACAACCACTTTGAAAAGCATACATCTAACATGTGATCTAACCATTCTACTTGTAGGTATCTGCTGAAGAGAAAAGGAAGTATATGTGTCTATACAAAGACTTGAATATAATGTTCATAGCAGCATTATTTGTAAAGGCCAAAACCTAAATACAACCAAAATACCCATCAACAAGTGAGAGCATAATCATACTCTAGTAAACTAATCCAATATAGTAATATTTCACAATAAAAATGAATACACCACTTGGGAGGGCAAAGCAGGTTGATCACATGAGCTCAGGAGTTCAAGACAAGCCTGGACAACATAGTGAAACCCAGTTTCTTCAAAAAATGAAAAAACTAGCCAGGCACAGTAGAGCACAAACTATAGTCCCAGCTCCTCAGGAGGCTGAGGTGGGAGGATCATTTGGGCCCAGGAGGCAGAGGTTGCAGCGATCCAAGACCGCAAAACTGCACTCCAGGCTGGGTGACAGAGGGAGACTCTGTCTTAAAAAAAAAAAAAAAAGAACTATTGATACATGTAATATCATGGCTGAATTTCAAAATAAATATGCCAAAAGCATATAAATAACCAAAGCTAGACCAAAAAAAAAGTACATGCTATATGATTTCACTTACAAAAAACTTTAGGAAGTGCAAACTAATCCATAGTAACAGAAAGTAGATCATTGGTTATCTTGAAGAAAAGAGCTGGGAGGGGCAGAAGGAAGAATTACAAAGAGACATGAGGAAACTTTGGAGAATAATATATTCATTGTCTTGTTTGTAGAAACAGTTTTAAAGGTGTATACACATCAAACGCATAAAACTGTACAACTTAAATGTGTATACTTCATTCAATTTCAATTATACCTCAGCAATTCGATGTTAAAAGTATGTATGAGCACACACACTGCAGTCTTTCCTGCTACAATTATGATTCTCAATGGGGAATGATGTCAGTACATCACAGAAGTTGTATTACGGCCAGGCGCAGTGGATCACACCTTTAATCCTAGCACTTTGGAAGGTTGAGGCGGGTGGATCACCTGAGGTCAGGAATTCAAGACCAGCCTGGCCAACATGGTGAAACCCCATCTCTACTAAAAATACAAATATTAGCCAGGCATGGTGGTGAGTGCCTGTAATCCTAGCTACTTGGGAGGCTGAGGCAGGAGAATCACTTGAACCCGGGAGATGGAGGTTGCAGTGAGCCAAGATCACATCACTGCCCTCCAGCCTGAATGACAAGAGCAAAACTCTGTTTCAAAAAAAAAAAAAAAAAGAAAAAAGAAAGTTGTATTAATAAATAAAATTCACAGTATTTTACTTGTTTGTACTATAATTTAACAGCAATTGAATGCAAAGCACACTAGATCAATTGAATGCAGAAAACCAGGACAAATCATGTTTTCTGTGGCTCAGTTTGACCATGCCCTCAGGTTTGAAAGTGCTTAAAGAGTGTTACTCCCTGGTCTTTGCCCATTTTGTTCTTTTCTCCATAACTTAACAGTCGCAACTCTTTCTTATACCCCCATTCCATCAAGGCATCTTTGTCTTTTTTAGGTAAAATCCTTTATTTAATAATTTTATTATTAGCATTAAAACAACTTTTTTTTTGAGACAGAGTCTCACTCTGTCACCAGGCTAGAGTGCAGTGGCATGATCTCGGCTCACTGCAACCTCTGCCGCCTGGGTTCAAGCAATTCTCCTGCCTCTGCCTCCCAAGTAGCTAGGATTACAGGCACGCGCCATCCCACCCAGCTAATTTTTGTATTTTTAGTAGAGATGGGGTTTCACCATGTTGGCCCGGATAGTCTCGAGCTCCTGACCTCATGATCCACCGCCGTGGCCTCCCAAAGTGCTGGGATCAAAGGCATGAGCCACGGCACCCAGTCAACAACTTTTTAAATGTTCTAATTTTGTATTCAAATTATTGTTCTAAAAACAATGTTGCATACATTTCACCAAACCTATTTCTATTCATTTTAATGTGAAATTTTGTAGAATGAAGTGTTCTGCCCCTCCAAATACACACTTCATTCTCTCTATCTTATTCCTTGTCTTGGGAAACTGACCCATATCCTATGAATTGCATCAGTGGGCTCTCTGGACCTTCAGAATCCATTTCTGACTGGGTTGACCCAACAGGAAGCATCTAGAGAAATGAGATGCACCACTGTCAGGTTACTGAAGATAGCTGAAACCCATCCACCAGAGCCCACAGTTCCTGTTGCTAACCCTCTTCATGTCGCTTTCTCTGCAGGCTTTACTAAGGGTTATCTCCTCTGCTTAGAAATGATAATAAACGACGCACGGTGGCTCACGCCTGTAGTGCTAGCTATTCAGGAGGCTGAGGTGTTAGGAACTGTTTCAGTTCAGGAGTTTGAGGCTGCAGTGAACTAGGATCAAGCCACTGCACTTGTGGCAGGGTTGCAGAGTGACATCCTGTCTCAGGATCTCAGAAAGAGAGGGAGGGAGAAAGGAAGGGGAAAGGAAAGGAAGGGAAAGGGCAGTGGGGAGGGAGGGAAGAGAAAGGGAGAAGGGAGGAAGGATAATGAGTCTCAGCTCCTACATGTGTTATTTTACTTAAACTCTCTTTGAATTACCCACTTTTGAGTATGTTATCTGTTTCCAGCAAGAGCCCTAACAGCACAGATTTTCAGGAATACTACATATATCAAACAGCAACTATATCAATTCTTTAAGAAATTAAACTAGCATTCCTTTGGTTTGGTCACCTGCACATAACCATTTTGGTAAACAATTTGAGATCTGTACCAATTTCAATATCACAAGAAAATATACAAAGTCTGCAAATATAATCTCACACACTCATTAGATGTGTCCATAGTTTAATTATAGTTTAAAATAAATAAATACATAAACAACTAGCCCATGGTTACAATTTGACAATATAATATGTATATTCATTGACACTAACAGACAACTCTTAATCTCCCACTGAGATTTGTTCAGCATGTGTTTTAAACTGTATTAAGTGTGAGTCAGATGTGTAATGTTCTGGCCCTTTGCCTTACCACCACACAAAAACTAAAAATTTGCTTTAAGTAATTAAGTGAACTGGGGTCATGAAAAATGTACATAATTAGTATTTTATACAGTGACTCCTGTTTATCAAAGACAATGTTAACATTTTAAGACATATTATAAAAAATATCCTTAAGCCACATGACAAAAATTAAACAGAAGTAACAGGAAAGTCATCTTATTTCCCCTAAGACTGCCTACATCCATAATCAGATAAACAGAGATCATATCTAGCATGCACTGAGGTCTTCCTGGCTCTAAGTTAATACTAAAGCCCAGAGGCCCACGAATCATCTCTGTTCTTGGATCCCCTAGTATGCTAACCCATCCCATTAAAAAAGTCTCTATGCTAATGCAGCAGCCCTCAGCATAAACGGTATACCAAAGATGTAAAACCCTTTCTTTGGGGAGTAAAGAGAGCCACAGAGCCGTGGTAGAGAGCTAGAAGAAAATCCAGATACTCACAGAAAGCCTGAAAAATGCCAGAGAGACAGGCAAATGAAAGACTTGGTGTCTGGATTTGACGCCAAGAAATTGCTGGAAGAGCCCATGTCTATGAACAGCAAAGACTGGGAAAATGGTGTAAATCTACTTTGGTCCCTATGGAAATAACACCAGTCAGACCTTGCAAACAAAACTGACAAAAATCAGTCAAAATTGAAAACATCAAGTATCATATATAAGAGTTCTGGGATATTTCACAATAAAAAGAAGAGTCACATACCTATTATCCCAAGCAATCTCCCTCTACTTCTAATCATTTTATAACATAACCCTTATTCATATTAGACAAACAATGAAATAAAGTCAATGCAGTACCACTTCAGGATGGTGACATTGCGCTTAACCTCCACCTAACAACTGCAGCTTTATGAAACTCGTTCCCAAATACCACTCCATGGACTTCTGCCAATTCAAGATGATGTTTTTGCCAGTTTGTAATAATGACAGAAAAATATTAATATTGTGAATTGTATTCTATTTAATAAACAGTCAATTTTGAAATTAAGTCATTCCTCCTATTTAGCTATTAAGATTATTTTGCTTTTCTCAGCCCGGCGCAATGCCTCACGCCTGTAATCCAAGCACCTTAGGAGGCCAAGGCAGGCAGATCACTTGAGCCTTGGAGTTTGAGACCAGCCTGGCCAACATGGGGAAACCCCATCTCTACTAAAAATATAAAAATTAGCCGGGCCTTGTGGTGCATGCCTGTAGTCCTAGCTACTTGGAAAGCTGAGGCAGGAGAATCGCTTGAATCCAGGAGGTGGAGATTACAGTGAGCCAAGATCACACCACTGCACTCCAGCCTGGGTGACAGATTGGGACTGCATCTCAATTAAAAAAAAAAAAAAAAAAAAAAAGATTATTTTGCTTTTCTCAAAGTAAATTCAAAGTAATACCTGATAGTCAACTATAATTTTTTCATATGTTCTTTCTTGACAAAAGACTTTAATTTTTCTGATTCTTGAAATACAGTCTTGGAAACAATGGCCATAGAATGCCTATATAACAAGAGATAACAGATTCCTAACCAATTGAGATGAAGAAATTTTCTCTCACTCTTACAAGAGTTTTTCCCCACCACAGTGATGTGTGATGGGAACCTCTGGACAAACATTTAACCTCTTTCTTCATTTACAACACAAGGCAGTTAAATTACATGATCTTCAAGGTTCTTTCCACTTCCCATAGTCTATGGTTCTCTCTACATAAAGGTCATATTTTCACATAATGTGTATAATGTGATCACAATATATTAGATTAAACATTGTTCAAGGTCTGCAGTCAGATCTTGAATAATGTTATTCATTTGCTATTAGTCATAGTAGCCAACAAGATCCTAACCATAAATAGCTACATTCTGGGAAATGTTTAGCATATAACACACAATAAACTTTGGTTTCCTCCGTCTCTCAACTTCCTTCTCTCACATTATTACACAAGACACTGCCTTAGTTTCTGGATCAGTGGCAAAATAAACATTATCCCTTTCCAAGAGCTTAAATGACTTATCTGGAATTATTATGGTATGATCTCTCAAAACACAACAAAACACTAGAATACCTAAATAAATGGCATTTTAATAACTGTCATCAATGCAGTAAGAGACAGTATGTTAAATTTTGGGCTAGGAGCAATGTATTTATTACTAAAGGATAAAATATGAACAACTGGGATTATTTTCTGAGAGCTAATTATACAAATCAGGTCATTTTTGTCTTACCCAAACAAGTCAGAGTCAAGAGGCCAGTGGGGGAAAGCACTTGGGGCACATAGCACCTGCTCCAAAAATTAGCCGTAAAGCCCAGCTGCAGAAACTGCCTGCTATAACCCTAAGATCCATTGTAACTAGTAACTGCTGAAATTAACTGCCATGACTCCACCGTTGTCACTCTAGCGCCAATGAGCTTTCTTCTAAAACAATGTGTTGCATTTCCCTAATTTCCCAAGCTTTTCTTTGTTCTTCAGACATGCCAAAAACCACACCAATCTGTTTATGTGCCCCAAATTGCAATTCGGTTTTATGCACATTCTCAAATAAAATGTTTTGCATAGATTCATCTCTATATTTTTAGTTTGACTTTGATTGACACTTTCCATAACAATTCCCCTCCTCTTTGAAAAGGAATGATGAATTATAAAAATGAAATGTTTGCCGGGTGCAATGGCTCATGCCTGTAATCCCAGCACTTTGGGAGGTTGAGGCAGGCAGATCACAAGGTCAGGAGATCGAGACCATCTTGGCCAACATGGTGAAACCCCGTCTCTACTAAAAGTACAAAAATTAGCTGAGCGTGGTGGCGCATGCTTGTAGCCCCAGCTACTCAGGAGGCTAAGGCAGGAGAATCACTTGAACTGGGAGGCAGAGGTTGCAATGAGCCAAGATCATGCCACTGCACTCCAGCCTGGGTGAGTGTGAGACTCTATCTCAAAAAAAAAAAAAAAAAAAAAGAAAGAAAGAAAGAAAAGAAAAGTTATACATCAAAAGAAAATCTTATTGAATTTTCCCAAGAATAATCTAATACGTAGTATTAGTTGTGAATATAAGCAACTTGACAAAGTCTAAACTACCTGGTGCTCAACAAAGCATGTGCCAGGAAGACAGACAGCAACCTGCACATCCCATTCCTCTCCAAATGAAGGGATGTCCTAAGGTTTTGTACCCAGCTGGCTATGAAAATGTAAACACCCAGGTACAGTACATGTGATTCCTTAGATTAAGAGATGTTCTCAACCATAAAAAGGTGAGACTAAGAAAGTAAAGGATGAGTGTAACTACTAGTATAGCAAGCTTCCTAAAATTCACTTAGGCAAAATATATATACATATTTGAAGATCTACTAAATATAAGGCAAGTGCTTAATACCAAGAAAAAAATAAAAGGATGGGCAAGATAAAGTCAACATTCTCAAGGTACACATGAAATTGGAGAATGTCTCTAAGCAGCTACTGCATGATTATGTGTGACTTTCTCCATCTCCAAGTTGAGGCAGTCGCTATTCTATCTGCTGTCTGGTAACTATGAATTCTCCTACTCTAATTTCAGACTTTTCATTGGTTCCCTAAACGGTTCCTTGTATCACCTATATTAATGCCTATAAACTTGAGTCTCATTAACTTAAACTATTTTGGAAGCACTAACATCTTCTGTTCTACATTATCAACTGCCTGCATTACTTTATTTAAGAAACTGGAAGTGAGGGAGGGAATCTGCCCATTCTTGAAATTACTTTGCATTAGACATAAGTTGGCACTGGACTTTTAAATAATAGTGTTCCTGAAATTAGCAACCACAATTTTCTAATAGCCATGTCCTTCTTATATTACTGCTATCATGTAAAGGAGATCTCCCTTGAGTTCATTAAACAATGTGTTTAAATGAAGAAATAAAAATAGGGAAGTCCTTTCCCACCCTGAAAAATTCTAAGTAACTAAATGGCTATGTCGTAGCATATGTCAAACATACTAAAATAACAAAAGTATCTTTACTTGTGCAGAAACACTACATCAAAATATATGCCAAACACAAAAACTCTCTTAAGAAGCTACTGTTTGCCAGAACAATCAGGCAAGAGAAAGAAATAAAAGGCATTCAAATAAGAAAAAAGTGAAATTATCTCTCTTCACTGACAATATGACTGTATACCTGGAAGACCTGAAATACTCCACCAAAAGGCTTCTAGAACTAATAAGTAACTTCAGTAAGTTTCAGGATTAAAAAAATAAATGTATAAAAATCAGTAACATTTTTATATATGAATAATGTCCAAACTGAGAGCCAAATCAAGAATGTAATCCCATTTGCAATGGGTACACACACACACATACACACACACACACACACACACACACACACACACACAAAATACCATCTAACCAACGAGGTTAAAGATATATATAAGGAGAACTACAAGACACTGCTGAAAGAAATCAGGACAATACAAGCAAATGGAAAAACATTTTATGCTCATAGATAGGAAGAATCAGTATTGTTAAAAATGGTCATACTGCCGAAAGCAATCTATAGATGCAATGCTATTCCTACCAAACTACCAATGTCACTTTTCACAAAATTAGAAAAAACTACTGTAAAACTCATACAGAACAAAAAGAGCCTAAACAGCCAAAGCAATCCCAGACAAAAAGAACAAAGCTGAGGCATCATATTACCTGACTTCAAACTATACTGTAACCAAAACAGCATGGTACCAGTACAAAAACAGACAGAGACCAATGGAATAGAAAAGAGAACCCAGAAATAAAGCTGCATATATCTACAACCATCTGATCTTCAACAAAGTCAACAATGACAAGCGATGGGGAAAGGACTCCCTAAACTATAAAAATCCTAGAAGAAAACCTAGGAAATGCCATTCTGGATACTGGCCTTGGCAAAGACCTCAAAAGCAACTGTACCAAAAACAAAATACACAATTGGGAACAAATTAAAGAGCTTCTGCACAGCAAAAGAGACTATCAACAGAGCAAACAATCTACAGACCTTTGCTGGATGCACAGTTTGTGAATATATTTTTGTGAATATTTATAGATTCACAAATATTAACAAACTGTGCATCCAACAAATATCTAATATCCAGAATCTATAAGGAACTTAAACAATTCAACAAGCAAAACACAACCCCACTAAAAAGTGGGCAACACACATTAACAAACACTTCTCAAAAGAACACAGACAAAATTAGCCAGGCAAGGTGGCACATACCTGTAGTCCTAGATACTCTGGAAGGGATAAACAAATTGCTTAATTGTTCCTAACCTAACCTCGTACTCTTTTTTATTTTTTTAAGAAATTTTTATTACCTCTGAAAATAACTGGACAGAAAAGTATAAATATCTAAACCTGAGGTTAGGGCACCCTTAACACAGTCTGTAGACGGAACATGCCTGTGTATATATATGGAAGAATGCCTTCCATAATGAAAATAGTATGGTTACTGGAAAGAACATAGCTTGAGGATCAAGCAGAAGCCTGGGTCCATTACTGTGTGACTGAACCTGTTAGCTTCTTCTTGCATAAAATGAGAATAATAGAATTGGTCCAGGTGTGGTGGCTCATACTTGTAATTCCAACATTTTGGGAGGATGGGATGGGAGGAATGCTTGAAGCCAGGAGTTCAAGACCAGCTTGGGTAATATAGTGAGACCTTAGCTCATTTAAAAAAAAAAATTTTTTTTAATTAGCCAAACATTGTGTCATGACTTATAGTCCCAGTTACTCAGGAAGCTGAGGTGGGAGGATCCCTTGAGCCCAGGAGTTCAAGATTATAGTAAGCTATGATTGGACCACTGCACCTGGGCCTGGGTGACAAAGGGAGACTCTGCCTCTAAAATAAATAAACACACAAACTCAATTGTCATAAACTCAACTGTTTGTATGTATGTATGTATGTATGTATGTATCAACTCATGGATTATTGATGGCACTTGAGTTCCAGGTATCCTTTATCTATCTGAGTTTTTAAAAAAGCAGAGCAGAGTTTTATATAAATTCTAACTCCCTGTTGAGATTCTCTATTTGTTGGGTTATTGCTATAACCCTTTCCTTTAATTCTTTATACATAGTTTATTTAGGTCTTAAAACCTATTTATGATAGCTGCTTTAAAATCGTTGTCTGTAAAATTTAACATGTGGAGATAATCAGCTATGATTTCTATTGTCTGCCTTTTGATCACTGCCAGAATTTCCTGTCTCTTGGCATGTGTCATAATTTTATATTTAAAAATAGACATTTTATAAACTATGGTAATAACAACTCTGGATTCTATGAAATTGGTCTTCCTCCACAATGTGCTAGTTGCTGATTTCTCTGCTCAGTTTTATTATTTATTTTATTCTTGCTTTATTTTAAAGCCTGACTTTCAGGGTCTGGCCATGTATCTATGTATCTTAGTGGGTAGCCAACTATTCAACAGAGGATTTGCTCAAATACCCCAAGTCAACAAAAGTTGTTTTCCTTTGCCAAAGGATCTGTACATCTACCCAGATTTTTCTTTCCCCTGGACCCTTTTTCATGGTTCCTCTGCATCCACAGCTAATCATTATCTTAGGCTGAAACAGCCACTGGCTCTCAAAGCACACATGCCACCAAAACAGTAATTTCTGCAGACAATGCTGGTAGCCATATGCAATACCTGCCACTCAGAGATGAATGAGAATTTTCCAAGCACAGCAGGTAAGGTACTAGTCCTCACAACCTTTCTCACCCTGCAAGATCCTCTACACCAACTAACCAACCAACCAAACTTAGAAGAGGGAAAGCACAGAGTGGGATGGGAGCAGCTGCAGGCATGAATGCCACAGATTCCCACTGTGGTTGTGCAAAGATTAGCAGTTTCTCAAGCTTAAACACTTTTCAGATTATTATATGCCTTTGGTTGAGTTTCAGAGTACTGCAATAGTTGTTTTCACCTATTTTGCAGATGCCATTAAATCTGTCACAAACTCTTACAATTTTTCTTTTTTGAGACAGAGTCTCTCTCTGTCACCAGGTGGGAGTGCAGTGGCAGGATCTCGCCTCACTGCAACCTCCACCTCCTGGGTTCAAGTGATTCTCCTGCCTCAGCCTCCCGAGTAGCTTGGACTACAGACACGTATCATCACACCCAGCTCTTTTTTTTTTTTTTTTTTTTTTTTTTGTATTTTTAGTAGAGCCGGGGTTTCGCTGTGTTAGCCAGGATGGTCTTGATCTCCTGAGCTCATGACCCACCTGCCTCGGCCTCCCAAAGTGCTGGGATTATAGGTGTCAGTCACCTCACCCGGTCTTTTTTTTTTTTTTTTTTTTTTTGGGATAGAGTCTCACTGTCACCCAGGCTGGAGTACAGTGGTACGATCTCAGCTCACTGCAACCTCTACTTCCTGGGTTCAAGAGATTCTCATGCCTCAGCCTTCCAAGTAGCTGGGATTACAGGTGCATGCCACCACACTGGGCTAATTTTTGTATTTTTAGTAGAGACAGGGTTTCACCTTGTTGGCAAGACTGATCTTGATCTCCTGACCTCAAGTGATTTGCCTGCCTCAGCCTCCCAAAATGCTGTGATTACAGTCATGAGCCACTATGCCCAGCCCACAAACTCTTACCATTCTTAAATGTATTTATTTCAGTTTTTCTTCCACTTCTATATTACAATCTACTCTGGCAGTCCATCTTACTCTTTTACATCTACTGCAATATTTCTCATTCCTTAAGATCTAACCTATGCTGCTCCTTCTCCATGAGGCTTTTTCTCATTAATTCATGTACACCAAGCTCTCCCTTCTCTGAATTCCTATCATGCATCATTATTTCATAATTATTTTGTATGTGTTGTACTTTTTCTTTTCAGCCACATTCATAAGTCTTTGGGGAAAGAAATTGAGTTTTCATGATTTTGTATCCTTATCCTATACCTGGCAAAGTGCTGGGTATACAGTAAATTCTCAAAGGCTTTATGTCTTCTTCAATCAAAAAATTTACACTTGAGGCCAGGCGCGGAGGCTCACACCTGTAATACCAACACTTTGAGAGGATGAGGCGGGCAGATTATGAGGTCAGAAGACAGAGACCATCCTGGCCAACATGGTGAAACCCAGTCTTTACTAAAAATACGAAAACTTCGTTGGGCCTGGTGGCGCACACCTGTAGTCCCAGCTACTCAAGAGACTGAGTCAGGAGAACTGCTTGAACCCAGGAGCCAGAGATTGCAGTGAGCTGAGATTGCGCCACTGCACTACAGCCTGGGCAACAGTGCAAGGCTCTGTCTCAAAAAAAAGAAATGTGTCTCGTAGCCTATGAAGTCAAACAATACCATTAGGAAACAATAATCAAGACTCCATGTCCTAACCATGGTTTTTTTTAGTAGTAGTAGTAGTAGTAGTATTGAGAAAAAAAATCTTTATTCTTTTAAATTACCAGGCCCAGAGAGACATTTAAAGGAGACAGCAAACACATATACTTTTGAGTCATATATTTACCTCTTGAAACCTAATAAATTCTCACCAATTATTAGGTTAATTTGTAGCTACAGTGTTTACTATTAACACGTCATTCCCTTCCCCAATGCCACACAATCTGAAGTGTACACTATTTACTGAAAGCATGGAGCAGAGCCTGCTAGTAGCCAGCCTAAAATCCATTTTGATCATTTTCCTTACTAACAAAACCTTAATCATTTCCCAGGTTTCCCTGAAGCTAGAAGTTCAATTTGAGAAAATGCAATAACTGGAAAGATATTTCTATTTGTTCACAGTACTATGGTAAGAAATAAAAAAGAAAATTCATGCAAAACATTTAGAACAATGTCAGGCACATGCTATAGCATCAATAAATGTCATTTACTGTTAATAATAATTATATAATAAAAATAAGTTATTATTACCACCCAGTGGTAACTTCTAATCCAGTGTAAAAAGGCCATGATAAGTGAAAATATTAGAAACACTAAACTAAAAAACATTTTTCTCAATGTGAGAGTATATTCTAATCTATTCCTGGCTTTCTTTTGGCTCCTACTATCACCATGCATAAGAAAAAATAGCAGAGAAAACAGTTTAGTGACTGAGTCACAGGAAACCCTAAATATGTTTTACTTCCTCCTCCTTCTCTCTTATGAGACCTTCGTCTTATGGTTCCAAAGACTTTATAACATCAACGTTCTCCCTCTGGAATAATACAAATTTGTAACAGGCGATGCAAAGAATTTTTTAAATTTCCTTACCCAGAAGATCCAATGCTCTTACAAAGACCAAGGAGGGGTCTTTTTTCAGCAAAGTTATCACATTTTTGAGCACCTGATAGGGAGGATAAAATAAACTGTAAGCTTTGAGAAATATCATTATATACTTCCCACTATTTTCATGCTTTCAAAATACTTGAAAAAGAAAAGTATTCATTTTTAAGTTGATATAATTTATATAATTGACTGAATAAAAAGTAGAAAAGCTACTATATATTACCATTATATATTATATATATAATCATTTTAAAAAGTTAATCAGGCTGGGCACAGTGGCTCACACCTGTAATCCCAGCACTTTGGGAGGCTGAGGTGGGCGGATCACGAGATCAGGAGATCAAGACCATCCTGGGTCAACATGGTGAAACCCCGTCTCTTCTAAAATACAAAAAAATTAGCCAGGCATGATGGTGAGTGCCTATAGTCCCAGCTACTCAGGAGGCTGAAGCAGAGGAATCGCTTGAACCCAGGCAGTGGAGGATGACGTGAGCTGAGATCGTGCCACTGAAGTACAGCCTGGGTGACAGAGCAAGACTCCATCTCAAAATAAAAATTAAAAAAAAAATTTTTTTTAAGTTAACTGGCATTTTTTTCTTTTTTTAAGATGGAGTCTCACTCTGTAACCCAGGCTGGGGTGCAGTGGCACGATCTCGGGTCACTGTAACCTCTGCCTCCCAGGTTTAAGCAATTCTCCTGCCTCAGCCTCCCGAGTAGCTGGGACTACAGCCTCATGCCACCATGCCCAGGTAATTTTTGTATTTTTAGTAGAGACGGGGTTTCACCATGTTGGCCAGGCTGGTCTTGAACTCCCGAGCTCAGGTGATCCACCCGCCTCAGCCTCCCAATGTGCTGGGAATACAGGCATGAGCCACCATGCCCAACCTGAACCAGCATATTTTTAATGTTTTAATTGGCACCAATTTCAATCTTATACACATTCTCCATGAGATCAGAAAACCATTCCATACCCCACCAACTGATTACCTAAAACTAGTATAATCTTGATGTCAAAACTAAATAAAGGTAGTTCAGGACAAGAAAATTGTAAAGTAATAGGTCATTCCCATTGATACACATAATTGCAAAAATCCTTAACAAAATATTAGCAAACTAAATAGCAACATCACAGAATCTTTAAAAGCCACAATAATTGATAATACCAGTACTAAATGTGATACGAAAGGACTATATAACTAAATTTAACTATACATATTGACACTTATTTAAGAGCTCCTCAAAAAATCCAAAAATTTGACAAAATTTTCTCATCATATTAATCAAAATTGAAATACAAATACCCCTTAATCCAATAAGTCACTGCTAGGAGTTCATCTTACACATATATTCAGACATGAGAGAAATAAATTGTATATAAGATTATTCACAACAGCATTGTTTATAATACCAAAAGATAGAAAAATTCAAGCTTAAAATGGAATATTTCCTACCACTGCAAAACAACAGAATTAATTACTCTGTAAAAACATGTAATGAGACAGAAGATATAAAGTGGAAGAAAGGAATACACACAACAATAGGAAGATACAGAGTAATATGCTACCATTTTTATAAGGAAAAGAAAAAAGGACCGGCATACATGTATATATGAACTCCACAAGGATACATAAAAAAAATCGTAATAGTTACTTATGAGAGGGAAAATGGAAAAAAATGGTAGAAGAAACTCTTCATTATATACTTTAGGCTTTTTCATTTTCAAACCATATGAATATATAAATTTCCCCCAAAATATTTTCCTTTGTTTTTTAAATAAGAAGGTAAATGCCTAAGAAACAAGTAAATGGCTATTTCAACTTCTGAGTTAAGATGGTAGACTGAATACATGAATTTCATTTTATACCTTCAGAAAATTCTAAGAAAAAAATATTAAATTAAATTGACTTAAAAAATATACAACCCCAACAAATTTTGGAAATAGAAGACTGATGACTGACTTAGCAATCGTAAGTAAAAGTTCAAGGTACTGTGTGGGGAAAAACCTGACACCCAAATTCCTTTACATCACAGAATCTTTAAAAGGCACAATAACTGATAATACCAGGTACTGGATTTGATGGGAGATGAAGCTAAAATAAAGAAGACTAGATTTGATATTGGCTATCTGAAAAACACATCGATGCTAAGACCTTTACCTTGTTAGGCAACTCACCTTCCCCATTCCCAGCACAAAACTGAAAGGTTACTCTCTAGAGACAGACAGAAGGTCACTGGGTATAGGTGAATGCAAAACAAAAAAATGAAGAAGATTAAACGACAACACTAACACTTAATACTGAAACAGCCCTTCATCACCTTTCATGTTACCTTTCCCACGGTGCTTCCAGGACACTAGCACCAGAACCTTATCCTTTATTTAGGTGGGCACTTGTAAGTCTTCTCTGGGACATGCTAACAAGTCCAAGAGGAAAGACTAAAATATACTATCCATCAGAGGGTTCCAACAAACAAAAAAACAGCACAACCAAAGCACCTCATAATAAAGTTGAAAGTCAACAAATTAACCAGGCACAGTGGCTCACACCAGTAATCCCAGCACTTTAGGAGGCCGAGGTGGGTGGATCAACTGAGGTCAGGAGTTCGAGACCAGCCTGGCCAACATTGTGAAATCCCGTGTCTACTAAAAATACAAAAATTAGCGAGGTGCCTGTAATCCCGGCTACTCAGGAGCCTGAGGCATGAGAATCGCTTGAACCCGGAAGGCAGTGTTTGCAGTAAGCCCAGACAGTGCCATCGTACTCCAGCCTGGGCTACAAGAGTGAAATTCCATCAAAAAAAAAGTCAACAAACAGATATGCAGTGTTTCAATTAGCCTTTCAGTTTGCCACTGACAATCATGTGTAAACAGTCAAGGATTAACAGTCATCTGGAAAGTAATACTACACAGGAATAACACATTAAAAATTAAAAATTGTCATTAATCATTTCCATGATGTAAGAGAAGATACTGCAGACATGAAACAAAATAAGAATACAATTTTAAAAATAGGTTTGGAGAATAAAAGAGAGCTCTTGAAGAATGATAAAAACAAGCTATGTATTTTTTTTTTTTTAAGATGGAGTCTCCCTCTAGCAGCTGGAGTGCAGTGGAGCGATTTCGGCTCACTGCAACCTCCGCCTCCCAGGTTCAAACGATTCTCCTGCCCCGGCCTCCCAAGTGGCTGAGACTACAGGCACATGCCATCACGCCCAGCTAATTTTTGTATTTTTAGTAGAGATGGGGTTTCACCATTTTGGCCAGGGTGGTCTCAAACTCCTGACTTCAGGTTATCTGCCTGCCTTAGCCTCCCAAAGTGCTGGGCTTACAGGCAGGTATATATTATTTTTAAACTCAACACAAGAATCAGAGGCAAATTTAAGAAAATTTCCCAGACAGAAGAGCAAAAACACAAGAGAAGAAAAAAGCGTCTTTATACACACACAAGAAACTGAAAGGGATGGGCTCAATGTTCCAATACATAGATGATGGAAGTTCCAAAAAGAGACCAGAGAAAATAGGAGAAAATCACCCATGAAATAATTCAAACAGTTTCACCAGAACAAAAAACTATGATTTTATCAGCTTCTTCAGGTTCTAGCACAGTAGATCACACAGGCCAATATCAGAGTATATTGTTTCAAGACAGTGATAACAAAGAAAAGCTTCTAAGAGCTACCAGAGAAGAAACAGATTCTTATAGGATCAGCAATTCAAGTTGTTGCTCCAGGTATTAAATGATACAACTTAACACAAAATCTTTCAGCTAACATCACACAAACTGAATGCTTTTCCTCTGAGGTCAGATATAAAGCAAGGATGTCCACTCTCACCACTGTTTTTCAATAGAGTATCAGAGGTTCTAGCCAGTACAGTAAGGTAGCAAACAAAGAAAAAGTCATACAGATCAGAAAGGAAAAAAATAAAACTCCCTATTTACAGATAACATGATTGGTTACATAAAAATCCAGACAAATCAACAAAAAAAAAAACCTCAAGAAAAAAATATGCTAGAATAAGTTAGTTCAGCAAGTCACAGGCTATAAGATCGGCATACAAAAACACATACTACCAAGAACACATGAAAATAGAGATTTAAAGTACAGGAGCATTTATACTTGTTCAAAAGAAATTTAATTACTGAACTATAAATCAATTAAACATGGACAGGACTTATGTACTGGAAACTACTAAATGCTGATAAAAGAAACAGACAACCTAACTACATGGAGATACATAACTGATATAAAGTTTAATGCAATTCCTACCAAAATTCCAGCAAGATTTTTTACAATTATAAACATGAGTATTCTAAAATTTTATGGAAAGGTAAGGGAGCTAGAATAGCTAAAACAAGTTTAACAAAAGAAGAAAATGGAGGAAATCACTCTAACATATTTCAAGAGTTATATAACTAGAGTAGATGTGAGTTAGTGGTACTAGCAGAGGAATAGACAAATAGATTAAAGGAAGAAAAGAAAACACAGAAATAGACCACACAAATATGGCCAAATGATTTTCTTTACAAAGGTATAAAAGCAATTCAATAGAGGAAGAATAGTCAACAAATGATCTTGAAACAATTGGATGTCCATTAAAAATTAAAAAACTAACTCTCACATTTATCCCAAATAAACACAAAATTGAGCATAGATTTAAATGTAAAACTATACAACTTTTAAAAGAAAATCTGCAGGATACAGTGTTTGATGAAGTCTTACACAAGATACCATAAAGTATAATCCATAAGATAATTTTAAAAATTAATTGGATTTAATTAAAATTATAAATTTTGCTCTATCAAAGACCATGATAGGAGAATGAAAGCACAAGCTACATCCATACTTGAAAAAATACTTGCAAACAACACATCTGACAAATGACTCAAATCTCGAATATATAATCTCACAACTCAACAGTAAAACAACAATCCAATTAGAAAATGGGCAAAAGACATTAAGAGATAGATATTTCACTGGAAAGACGAGACGGATAGCAAATCAGCACAGGAAAAGCTATTAGGGAATGTAAATTAAGAGCACAGTGAGCTATCACTACATACCTACTAGAAAAGCTCAAACAAAGGATCATGACAATAGTAAATGCTGGCAAAGATCAATGAGCAGAAACTAGATGTCTCATACATTGCTAGCAGAAATATAAAATGCCACAGCAGAAATATAAAATGCCACAATTATCACTCCTTGGTAATTACCAAAATGAACTGAAGACTTTTGTCCAAACAAAAATTGAAAAAAAAAAAAAATCCCAGTAATCACCGTACTGGGCATTTATCCCAGAGAAATAAAAACTTGTGTTCACAGAAAAACTTGTGCACAAATGTTAATAGCAGGTTTAGATATAAGAGTCAAAATCTGAAATCACTCCTGATGTCCCTCAACAGAAGAATGGTACATCCATACCAGAGAATACTAATCAACATAAAAAGGAAGTATCTACTGATAGACTAAACAACTTGGATATACCTCAAGACTATTGTGCTAGTAAAAAAGCTAATCTCAGCTGGGTGTGGTAGCTCACTGGTTCATTCCTGTAATC
The DNA here is from genome assembly GCA_963573385.1 of Cacajao melanocephalus. Classification (NCBI taxonomy): domain Eukaryota; kingdom Metazoa; phylum Chordata; class Mammalia; order Primates; family Pitheciidae; genus Cacajao; species Cacajao melanocephalus. Next base: position 2,575 of record CAUYLG010012767.1, on the reverse strand, counting down.
CCAGCATTTTGGGAGGCCAAAGCAGGCGGATCATTTGAGGTTGGGAATTCAAGACAAGCCTGGCCAACATGGTGAAACCCCATCTATACTTAAAAAAAAAAAATGAGCCAGGCCTGGTGGTGTGCACCTGTAATTCCAGCTGCTCAGGAGGCTAAGGCACGAGAATTGCTTGAATCCAAGAGGCAGAGGTTGCAGTGAGCCAAAATCATGTCACTGCACTCCAGCCTGGGTGACAGAGCAAGACTGTCTCAAAACAAAACAAAACACTAACCTCAAAAAACTTACATATTGTATAATTCTACTATGTAATAATCTTGAATGACAAAGTAATTATTATAAGGATAGAGAAAAATGTTTCTCCAGGCTGGGGATGTTGTAGGGAGGTAGCATAAGGGAGATCTTTGTGGTGACAGAACAATGCTGTACCTTGATTGTGCTGGTGGTGAATCTGATAAAATGACATGAAACTATGTACACACAAGGATACACTGGACTGTTCTGTAGTATTTTTTCAACTCCAGTAAGTCTGTAATTGTTTAAAAATAACATTTTTTTAATGGAAGATAGAATAAAGAGAAAACTTCTTGCTAGGATTGCTTTCAAAATGATTTTCTATAATATTAAATAATTCCAGTTTGCTATTTTAAAAAGTATATGTAAAAAGAATGAGAAGACCAGCCACAAACTAGAAAACATCTGCAAAAAACACATCTGATAAAAGGATTGTTAGCCAATACAAAAGAATCTTAAAATTCAATAATAAGAAAACACAATGGGCAAAAGACGTGAACAGTCACCCCCACCCAAGAAGACACACACAACAACAAGCACATGAAAAGATGCTCTAGGTTACATGTTATTACGGAATTCTAGACTAAAACAATGAGATGCCATTGGCACAGCTACTAGAACAATCAAATTTCAGAACACTGACAACAGCAAATGTTGAAGAGGAGGCACACAACACCCTTCACATACTGCTAATGGAAATGCCAAATAGCACAGCCATATTGGAGGATAGTTAGGCAGTTTCTTACAAAACTAAACATACTCTTACCATAAAAAGCTGAAATCACACCCCTTGGTAATTACCAAAATGAAATGAAGACTTTTGCCCACACGAAAATCTGCACATGATGTTTATGACAGCTTTATTTATAATTCCCAAAACTTGGATGTGACCAACGTGTTCTTCAGCAGATGAACGGATAAATAAACTGTGGTATATCCAAACAACAGACTAAAAAGCAATTAGCTAATGAAATGAAGGAATGTTAAATGCATATTGCTCATTGAAAGAAGCCAATATAAAAAGGCTATATACTGTATGTTACCAACTACAGGACATTGTGGAAAAGCTAAAACTATGGCAACAGTAAAAAGATCAATGGTTGCCAGGGATTAGGAGGAAGACATGAATAGGCAGGTCACAGAGGAATTATAAGAATTTCTAAGTTTTAACTGAAGCTTCTGTATGATGCTAAAATAGTGGATTATTATTTCATTATACATTTGTGAAAATTTCTAGAATCTATACCAAGAGAATCCTAATGTCAATTATGGACTTTGGGGGATGTGTCAGTGTAGGATCATCACTTGTAACAAATATACCACAATGATGCAAAAAGTGGGAAGTGGAAGGAGGGAGTACCTGGGTACGGTCAGGGGGTATACAGAAACTCTATGTGTTTTTGTTTGTTTGAGACAGGGTCTCACTCTGTTACCTAAGCTGGAGGGCAGTGGCACAATCTCAACTCACTGGAGCTTCCACCTCCCGGCTCTAGTGATTATCCCACCTCAGCCTCCTGAGTAGTTGGGATTACAGGCACACGCCACCGTGCCCAGCTAATTTTTGTATTTTTTGCAGAAACGGGGTTTCACCATTTTGCCCAGGCAGGGAAACTCTATTTTCTGCTTAATTTTTCTGTGAATCTAAAACTGCTCTAAGAAATAAAGCTTTTTAATTAAAAATAAATGTAGTCAGGTGTGGTGCTACACACCTGTAGTCCCAGCTACCCAGGAGGCAGGGCAGGAGAATCGCTTGGGGCCAGGAGCCCAAGGCCAGCCCAGGCAACATGGCAAGATCTTTTTTCCCACCCACCCCCCACACACAATAAAAGTAAAAATAAATGTAGCAAGCTCTTGAACACCTATGTTCATTGCAGCATTATTCTTTAACAGCCAACAGGTGGAAGCAAGCCAAAAGTCTACTGATAGATGAAAGGATAAAGAAAATGTGGTATAATGGAATGGATTATGCAGCCTTGAAAAAAAGAAGGAAATTGGCCGGGCTCGGTGACTCATGTCTGTAATCCCAGCACTTTGGGAGGTTAAGGTGGGTGGATCACTTGAGACCAGGAGATCAAAACTGGCCTGGCCAAGGTGGCAAAACTCCATCTCTACTAAAAATACAAAAAAAAAAAAATAGCTGGGCGTGGTGGCATGCACCTGTAATCCCAGCTACTCAGGAGGCTGAAGCAGAAGAATTGCTTGAACCTGGAAGGTGGGGGTTGCAGTGAGCCGTTATCATACCACTGCACTCCAGCCTAGGCAATACAGCGAGACTCTGTCTCAA
>CAUYLG010012766.1:0-105065 GCA_963573385.1 Cacajao melanocephalus | reverse complement strand
AGACAAGGATGCCCACTCTCACCACTCCTCTTCAACATAGTACTGGAAGTCCTAGCCAGAGCAATCAGACAAGAGCAAGAAATAAAGGGCATCCAAATCAGTAAAGAGGAAGTCAAACTGTCACTGTTCACTGAGGATATGATCATTTACCTTGAAAATCCTAAGGACTCCTCCAGAAAGCTGTTAGAACTGATAAAAGAATTCAGCGGAGTTTCTGGATAGAAGATTAATGTACACAAATCAGTTGCTCTTCTATACACCAACAGTGATGAGAAGAATCAAATCAAGAACTCAACCCCTTTTACAGTAGCTGTAAAAATAAAATAAAATACTTAGGAATATACCTAACCAAGAAGTCGAAACCTCTACAAGAAACACTGTAAACCACTGCTGAAAGAAATAATAGACAACACAAACAAATGGAAAATCATCCCATGCTCATAGATGGGTGGAGTCAATATTGTGAAAATCACCATACTACCAAAAGCAATCTACAAATTCAACACAATCCCCATCAAAATACCACATAAAATTTAAAGAACATAAATCTCAAACAAGAAGCTATGACATTTGCTTATTGGGTTCAGCATGTGCCCCATGCTTAAATCTCCAAAAGAAAAAAAATGGCATCAAATCAGGAAAAGAATAAAGGATGAAAATGGTGACAAATTTAAATCAGAGGTAGAAAAAAGTTTACTCCTTGTAAATGAGTTGCCTTCCAACTTTACCAAAGTTATTGCTTTGATTTGGAACATTCATTCGGTTTACAACAGAAAGAGACAAAATCTTACAATATTTTCTCTCTCTTTGGTGTTTTAGTTCCTTGTGGGAATTTCCTTCTATTTTTATTCTGCATATTGTCCTATTTAATGATTGTGTTTATTCACTTGTGGCTTTGAATAAGGCTTTATTCATTTCTATTTCTATTTTTCCCTGATTCCAGAAACATTAGTGCTGCATATATAGAAGAAGACAACTAAATGAGACCTAGAGGAGGGGACATGATAAGGGATTTGCATAATTGTGTGCACATGGTTCTCAATTGTTGATCTTGCTCCAACCCACTATGCTATAACTTGAGCTGTCATACTGTGTGGAAAGCAGTAAAATTTCCTATTATGAGAAAATGAAGGCTTAAATCAACATGCACTTATTCCATGAGCAATCTATTATTTAAATCAAAATGTATTGAACATTATTCTTAAACTATCTCATTCAACTCATTTTAAACAAGTTTTATGATCAGTATCTTTTCCATGGAAAGAAATTAAACTTCAGGGATATTACAGTTCAGTGGTTTATACAAGAGAGATTCTTCTCCATGTGTTTTTGTTTGTCTTTGTGTTTTCTTGAAATTCCATTGAAATTGATAAGTTCTAAAATGATTTTTGTATTCAAAATTTATTTTCCAAATTGTGTTTCCATAGACGTCATTTAGAAATTTTGAAAGAAATTTGAGTTAGAAGTTTATGATTTTTTTGTAAGATTTTGCCAGTCTTACTCAAATTCCAGAAGAATGTTAACATTATATTTATAGCTATTTTTCTCTCACATGATAGAAAAAATAGTTCAGAGCACTCTGAGTTATATGAGTTATGCAAAACTTATGAGGCCCAGGGAGACAAGAGTGTGTGAGACTTCAGCCACACTCACCCCTCCTTGCACCCATGCGTGGGGGCAATTGTTTGAAAGCATTTTATTTCTGACTAGCTGCCTCACCTATTAGCTTCATATCCCTGGAATTTGTGATACAAAGAACAATGTAGAGCCAATCAGTATTTTATGTTATTTTCATGTAAATTCTTGGTAAACAATTTAGGAACTGCCTCTTCTTTTCCTTTAAAAACTCACTTGTTCCTGCTGTTAATAGGAGCATACTTTCAGGGCAACTTGAGCCTATAGTCCTGGGTTACGATCTTCAAACTTGGGCCAAATAAACTCTCTACTTTTAATACTTGTGTCTCATTTTTCCCCTCATCCCCAATTAGGCCAACATATCTGCACAACTAACATCTGTCTAGAGCATGAGGAAAGCTAATAGAGCCCATTATTGGGACACACACACACACACACATAAAACAGAAGTCACACACTTAAAAAGGGTTAGGTAGTATATTCAAAATAATCCTAACTGCTCATACTTATAACAACCACACAATTCACTGAGGTTCTCTGGGATGCAGTATTAGCAATTAACAGGACCTGCAGTGCTGTTTCCATAGCATTTGAAAGCTTTCCTCCTTCCCTCTCAGGACCTCATTAAAATAATCCAGGCCCTGGGTGTGGTGGCTCATACCTGTAATCCCAACACTATGGGAGGCTGAGGTGGGTAGATCACTTGAGGCCGGGAGTTCAAGACCAGCCTGGCCAACATGGTGAAACCCCATCTCTACTAAAAATACAAAAATTAGCTGGGCTTGGTGGCACATGCCTGTAGTCCCAGCTGCTTGGGAGATTGAGGCATGAGAATCACTTGAAACTGGGAAGCGGAGGTTGCAGTGAGCTGAGATCACCCTGCTGCACTCTAGCCTGGGTGACTGAGCAAGACTCTGTCTCAAAAAAATTAAAACAAAAAGCCCGAAGATGGAGCACACATCAGTGTAAAATAACTTTGACGCCTAAGGAAGCCACAGCTCTTGAAAGATTCACACACATTTCTTTTACAAAAGTACTATTGTGACTCCATAATATGGTCATGCTTCCATAATTTGAGTCTCTACATAACAGAGACCTAATGTAATATGTAGAAAGAAAACCCGTTATAGTTTTACCTCATTACAAACAGTTGAGCTTCAGTTAATCACAGCTATCCAACCAATTAGATTGTTCTCAAATAAGGTGAATGCCTCATTGCATTATGCCCAAATAAAGAAGATGGCAAGCTATGGCCTATCAGATGACTTTTCTACTTTGCTTCTGTGTTTGGTCTATAAAACCTCTCTTGTTACACTGCTTGGCACAGCTTTCTGAACCTCCTCTGCTTCCAAGTGCTGCCTGACTCATGAATCACTTTTTGCTCAAATAAACTCTGCTAAATTCTTCTAAAGATTTTAAATTATTATTATTTTAATAGTACTAAAAAGTTCACATAATCAAAATATTGATTTTTTTGCATTGTGGCTGATAGAGGCTTGTTTATGTAGAGGAGAGACAATACAGTGCCTGTTCAGATGTGATGCATTTCAGAAGCCACCTTGAGAAAGATTGCACTGCCCATATATGTTCCTGTGAAGTTACAATAAAACATTCCATCTAGGAAGAAAAATAACACATTTTGCTTCTTAACTGTAGCTCCTCATGATTTTCTTTAAAAAAGTAATTCCTAAAGGAAAACAAAATTTCCAGGTGTATAAAGTAATGTTTTGGGTCATAAAAAAGTATCTTTGCTGTTTTGCATTGTTTCAGACAAGATAAGAGAGGAGATATTGTGCTAGCAAAGAGGCAAAGATGGATAGATCATAGAGATTATTTAATTCTACTTAGATGTGTGACTGTACTGCAGAATTCCACTTTTACTTTCCTGGTTGACTCAAACCTGGGTTATTAATGTTAAATTATCCGTGTGTTCATATATTGTGAATTGGTAACAAATTATCAATTATATGTATAAGAAATGTATTGTAAAAGTTAAGTATTCATTAATGATCTGTTGTTATTAATACTTATATTTTTGTGTTCTGTGGCTTTCTAAGGCCACTCCAGGACAATTGAGAACAATGTCTTTGCCTGCACTAAATAAATGAGCAAAATAATGGTTAGTGGAGTTCTCTTTACAGGGCTCTTCTTCAATCAGTGATGTGTTCTTATTTTGGAAGGATAGAATAGACTCTTTGTTATTAAGTTTAGTGTCCCTATTTTTGCCCTAAATTGTATTGGTCTTTGAAATTTCAATATGGACCATAATTACATGTATTTGTTGGTATTCAATATGCTTCACATATTCAATTTGCTACACATTTCAAATTCAATTTCATAATAAGATATTCTAGGGGGATTCATTTTTCAACTCTCTACTTAAATGTTTGAAAACACACTCTTGATCCTAATCCATAGAATCATAAAATCGTGCCTTGTAGATTCATACTTCAGGGTAATGAAGATAGTGAGTGATCTGAAATAAATCACACATGGGACTGTAGGCATGTACCACCACACCTGTGTTTAGTTCAAGGTGGAAAGATCGGTTGAAGCCAAGAGTTCAAATCCAGCCTGGGAAACATAGTAAGACTCTTATCTCTTAAAAATAAAAATATATGGCCAGGTGCAGTGGCTCATGTCTGAAATCCCAGCATTTTGGTAGGCCAAGGTGGGCAGATCATCTGAGGTCAGGAGTTCAAGACCAGCCTGGCCATGGTGAAACCCAGTCTCTATGAAAATACAAAAATTAGCCAGGCATGATGGCAGGTACCAGTAATCCCAGCTACTTGGGAGGCTGAGGCAGGAGAATCACTTGAACTTAGGAGGCGGAGGTTGCAATGAACCATGTTTGCACCACTGCACTTCAGCCTGGGCAACAGAGCAAGACTTTGTCTCTAAATAAATAAATAAAAATTTTAAAATAGATTAAATAGATTTTAACAATTTAAATGTATTTACCAATGGACAAAAATGTATTAATTAATTGTGTACAGCATGATTGATATTTGCATACATTGTGGGGTGGCTAAATCAAGCTAATTACCTTATTTATGACCTCATATGCTGTGTGTTTTTGTGTGGTGTGAATAATAGATTTTGAGCAATTAATGGGGCAACTGGGCATTTTTTCATCTGTGCTGGCTCCTGGTCACTCATGTTACATTTCCAGAGCAGTAATAATGCTGTATCAGGGCCCTCAAGCTCCACAATGGAAGGCTGGGATTTTTAGGATGGTGAGTAAGGCTCTAATTTACCTTCAATCACTTCCTTCAACCTTGTGTCCAGCTCATACACAGATGAGAGTAGTCATAAACCAAGACCTCAATCCCTGAATTTACAAGAGAAGAATAACAATGCCCATGGAAAAAGTGATTCAATTGTTTTTAAGCCCCAGCTGAGTGTGGGTAATGGGGCTCTTTATGTTGGATGCATGCATAGCAAAGAGAATCGTATTAGTTCCTTCTCACAGTGCTATAAAGAACTACCTGAGACTGGGTAATTTATACAAAAGAGCTTTAATTGACTCACAGTTCCACAGGTTTAACAGGAAGCATGACTGGGAGGCCTCAGGAAAGTTACAATCATGGCAGAAGGCTAAGGGGAAGCAATCACCCTCTTCACATGACTGCAGGAGAGAGAGAGAGAGCAAACAGGGAAGTGCTACACACTTTTAAACCATCAGGTCTCATGAGAACTCATTCATTATCACGAGAACAGCAAGGGGAAAGTGCGCCCCCATGATCCCATCACCTCCCACCAGATCCCTCCCTCGACACAGGGAATTACAATTTGATGTGAGATTTGGGTGGGGACACAGAGTCAAACAGTATCAGGAATGAACTGATGATCAAATGGACATACTTACGGCGAAAACACCTGCAGAGCAGTAAGACAGTTCTCTGAGCAAGCCACAACTCTTTGATTATATCTCCTCTGAACTCAGATGTTTTTGTCACTGACTGAGTATCACAGTAGCTGAAAGATCATTGAGTCAGAAAATAGATTGGTGGTTGTCAGGGCTGGAGGGAGAGTGTATGGGAAGTGACTACTTAATGCGTACTAGGTTTTTGTGTGATGATGAAAATATTCTGCAGTTAGATAGTGGTGATGGTTGTACAACTCTGAACATAAAAAGCCATTAAACTGTATGCTTTGAAAGGGTGAATGTTATGGTCTATAAGTTTTACTCTTAAAAAAGCCTCTAAACTTTAAACATTTAAAGCTGTTATTTCTAACATAGAAAATTGTTAAAATACGTGATGCTGAAAATGATGTAAATTCCAGAAACCAAGAATCTTACCATTTTTAAAGTAAAAGTTAATTGATTAGTGAACTTTTTATTCTTTAAATATTTTGATATCAAAGGAAGATTTTTCGGGGATGGGAGTATTTGATCAAGGAATCACAGTTGGAAGCCTGGAACATTCTCCAGAGATGTTAATTTTGACACTAAATCTTCCCCTAAAAGGAAATACAAATAGAAATTTGAAGTTGGCAAATCTTGATCCTGCATCTAAGAATAAGAATATTCGCCCTTAATAAAGCAATTGTATACATACATTTTGAAAAAAAAAAAAACTTCAGCTCACATGGCCAGAAGACATTGCAAAAGCAAGTGCTATAAATTTACCTGTAGGGTAAGCTCCTTAAGACTGAAAGAAATAAAATCATAAGTTTTCTGTTGTTTAGAATGGTTGTATTTAGAATCACGTATAATACTCATAAAAACTCTAAACTTTAATTTTTTTAAGTCCTACTTCATAGTATAGGTTGAATGGAAACTAAGGTGATTCATCCATTAATGTTCCAAAATACCACCATGAGTAAGGTGCTATGAACTGGTCTTTTCCCCAAATTGATATTTAGTGCCCATTATACTTAATTTCACCTAGTTCTCTGTGTCACCTTGTCAACTAATATCTTAACATTTTAAGGACAATAGTAGTAGAGAAATCATTCTCCCTCACTCCCTCTCTCTTTCGCTTTCTGTCTGTCTCTCTCTGACTGTTTCTCTCTCTCTTCTCTTATGGTATCTTACTTGGCAAACAAATTAGGATTTTGTAATCATACACACTTATTCCTGTATTAGGCAGTGAAGAGGAAGAATAAAATAATGTTATAGCCCTTCAAAATCTCATATTATTTTTAAAGTGCATAATATGAAATAATAATCTCATATTGTTAAAGAGCTGGCTCATTCCTGTAATCCCAGTACTTTGGGAAGCCAAGGCAAGAGGGTCCCTTGAGCCGAGGAGCACAAGACCAAGGGGAGCAACATAGCAGACCCCTTCTCTGCAAAAAATAAAATAAATTAGCTGGATGTGGTGGTGCCTACATGTACTTCTAGCAACTTGGGAGGCTGGGGTTGGGGGATCGCTTGAGCTAGGGGATGGAGGCTGCAGTGATCTTTGAATGCACCACTGCCCTCCAGCCTGGGCAACAGAGGGAGATTGTATGTTCAATAAATAAATAAATAAGCAAACAGGTCTTTCACACAGATAATCTCACCTAGCCCCCATTTTGCAAATGAGAAAATTGAAATCCAGGGCAATTAAATGTCTTACTGTCAGTGGTTCTCAGCAACACCTCATGCTTTTGTTCCAGCCACAGGGCTTCTTTGGAACAACAGAAAATAAATGTAAGCAAAGTAAATTACTAAAGAGCACATACCACATCTTCCTCTTTTGTTGATCATTTTCCTGTGTATGCAACATACTTTTTTTTCCTTCACCATAAACACAGTGGAGATAAAATGACTTGCTAGTTTGCCAGGCCCCATGCCACTGGGAAGAGGCTCTCCACCACTACATCTGTAATATGGGAAGTGCCACCTTCAGCCAGTACACACTGATGACAGCCATGTGGATGCTGGGAATCCACCCCTCACAATGGAGCCTGGACTTTGACAATGTTCCCATAAATAATTCTTTTCACTAACATAAGGCTCCACATTGCAGATTTATAATGAAAGTGAAATTATCTCTGTGAAACAATCACTAACAAAATGTAAATGGAGGCATCCTAAGTCTAGAAGAGTCTCCTGCAGAGATCTAACAGGTCACCTGCCTACAACTGTTGCTGTTGTTTTATTTTTTAAAATTTATTTTAGGTTGGTGTACAGATTATTTCATCACTCAAGTAATAAGCATAATACTCGATAGGTAGTTTTTTGATCTTGACCCTTATCCCACCCTCCACCCTCCAGTAGTCCCCAGTGATTATGGTTCCCCTCTTTGTGTCCATGTGTACTCAGTGTTTAGCTCCCACTTATCAGTGAGAACATATGGTATTTGGTTTTCTGTTCCTGTGTTAGTTCACTTAGGGTAATGGCCTCCAGTTCCATCCACGTTGCTGCAAAGGACGTGATCTTGTTCTATTTTATGGCTACACGATATTCCATGGTGTCTGTGTACCACATTTTCTTTATCCAGTCTACCACTGATGGGCACCTAGGTTGATTCCATGTCTTCGCTTTTGTGAATAGTGCTGAGATAAACGTATGCATGCATATGCCTTTTTCGTAGAATGATTTATATTCCTTTGGAAATGTACCCAATAACGGGATTGCTGGGTCAAATGGTAGCTCTATTTTAAGTTCTTGGAGAAATCACTTTGCACTACACAAAGAACAGCCCTGTGGCAGAAATCAACCCTAAGGTTCAGAACATATCTTTTCAAACAGATTCCATGTCCCCTTTTCATTTGTCCACAGGATGCTCCCAAGTACTGTTAATGTACCACACCAGAAAGAAAATCTTAATAAATTCATTAAAGCTAATATGATCTAGGCACCATTTTATCACTAATTTATAGTTGATTCATCAATTCATAATAACATAAAAATAAAAAGGTATGAGACATACAACTACAACTCATAAGAAACTCTGGTATAAATATTGGATGTAAGAGGAAATCAGAATTATAAGAAGCATAAATTAGAAAATAGTACATTATTAAACTACTAGAAAACATGGCATTACTAAAGTTATGGAATGTGGCCAATGCCTTACTCAGAAGGCAAATTTATAATCTTAAATATTAGATATTTCCCCTATTAATAATAAAGAATAAAAATAATTGGATCAAGCAAAAACAAAACCAAAAAACTGTCTTTGCCTTGCCTACTGATAATATTTTATCCAATGTTACACCCCTGCACTCATTACTTGAAAACCCAATCAGTCATTTGAAAAAAAAATGAAGTACTGACACACACTAATATGTGGGCAAACTTTGAAGAAGTTATGCTGAATAAAAGAAGGACAGATAACATATGATTCTATTTACAAGAAATGTCCAGAAGAGGCAAATCTATGGAGTCAAAAAGTAGACTCATGGTTTTCAGGGCCTTGGGTAGGTGAGAGAAAGAAGAGGGACTTTCTTTTTGAGACAGAGATTTGCTCTATCACCCAGGTTGGAGTGCAGTGGTGGATCACGCCTCACTGCAACCTCTACCTCCCCAGGCTCAGGTGATCTTCCCATCTCAGCCTCCTGAGTAGCTGGGACTAAAGGTGTGCACCACCACATGCAGCTAAATTTTGATTTTTTGTGGAGAAAGGGTCTCACTATGTTACCCAGGCTGGTCTCAAACTCCTGGACTCAAGCCATCCACCCACCTTGGCCTGTCAAAGTGCCGGGATTATAGGCAGGAGCCATTGCACCCAGTCCAGCAACTTTTAATAGATATAAGGCTTCTGTGTGCAGTTATAAAAGTATTCTGCAATTGGATAGTGGTAACATTGCACAATTATGAGTATACTAAAAGACACTGAGTTGTGCTCTTTAAAGGGTGACTATTATGGTATATAATTTTATTTCACACACACAAAACTAATTCCACATCAGGTGTGGTTGCCATTAAAATTTTCTGCTGTACACAGCAATATGGATGGAGCTGAAGGATACTACCTTAAGTGAAACAGCTCAGAAACAGAAAGTCAAATGCCGCATGTTCTCACTCATAAGTCGGAGGTAGATAATGTGTATACATGGACGTAGAGTGTGGAATAATAGACACTGGAGACTCAGAAGGTGGTGAGGGTAGGGGAGGGATAAGGGATGAGAAATTACTTATTGGGTACAATGTACATTATTCAGACGATGGATACACTAAAAACCAAGGCTTGGCTACTAGGCAATATATCAACATAATAAAAGTGCATTTGGACCCTTTAAATTTATACAAATACAATATAAAAACAAGTTTATATATCCAGCTTAAAAATAAAAAGAATATGCTGCCATGATCAATATGCCCAATAGTGAGGGAAATTTAGTTCTATTTAGCAATATATGAGGGATGTTCTCTGAAAATCATCTTTTGTCATAGAGACACCATTGCAGACATTGGTTGAAAACTTCCTATGAACCTGGATATTCCTTCACACTGAGCTATTAAAAAAACAAAAAGCCTACTAAAAAGAGTCGAGCTAAAGGCCTGAGAATCTAACCTGAGAAAGTCCTACTTGCTAGGTTGGCTCAAGACTACCACTTAAGAACTTGGACTTAGGGAACTTCCCACTACCCTAACTGATAAGCATGGTTCATGATGTCTAAACTGCACCCCAAAAACGTAATTCAGGGGGAACACCTGCTTTCCTCCCAGATGGCTGAAATTTTGGTAGATGTCTTTGTGAAGATCCCCTGATAAAAACTCTGGGTACTGAGTCTCCCAGGAGCTTTCCTGGTAGAGAGCATTTCAAACTGTTGTCAAAACTCATCACTGGAGGAATTAATCACATCCCCTCTGACTCCAGTGAGAGAAGATTTCCTTGGAAGCTTGCACCTGGTTTCCTGTGGAGTTTACCTCATTTGCTTTTTCCTTTTTCTAATTTTTCTTGCTATACTTTTGCTTACACAAATCATAGCTTCAAGTATGATTATCTGCTCAGTCTTTTGAGTTATCCTAGCAGATCATCAAATCTGGAGGTGGATTTGGAGATATGTTAGCACACCAGCCTTCCCATAAATTGTGTACATAAAACTGTCTTTACAAGTCCCATGAAGTTTGTGAACACAGGAGCTAGTAGGTATCAAAAAATGACATATTCTTTATCTTATCTGTAGACTTTTTATGCTCCGTTTTTGGTGGATATGAGCTGTCATTGCTAAAAGCATTTTGTACAAAGAGCATTTTAGCAGAAAAAATAGAAGTGCTGGCTGGGTGCTGTGGCTCAGGCCTCTAATCCCAGGACTTCGGGAGGCTGAGGTGGGAGGATTGCTTGAGCCGAGGAGTTTGAGATCAGCCTGGGCAATAGAGCAAGACCCTGTCTCTACAAGTGATTTTTAAAAATAACTTGGCACAGTGGCGTGTTCCTGTGATTGCAAGAACTTGGGATGCTGAGCTGGAAGGAGCACTTGAGCCCAGGAGTTTGAAACCAGTCTGGGCAACGTAGCAAGATCCCATCTCTACAAATAATAATAATAAAATAGCCTGGTATGGTGGTGTGTGCCTGTGGTTCTGACTACTCAGGAGGCTGAGGTGGGAAGATCACCTAAGCTCAGGAAGTTGAGACTACAGAGAGCTATGATCACATCATTGCAGTCCAGCCTGGATGACAGAACAAGACCCTGTCTCAAGAAGAAAAAAAAAAAAGAAAAGAAAAAGAACAGAAATATTAAAAGACAGTGTAAAATTGTTCTCTTATAAACGAAACAGTGACAGAAAAGTGTTTTTGTTTTTAATTTCATAGGCTTTCCTTGTTACTCCTTCATCAGTAAAAGCCACACTCCATGGCCAGTAAACCAGTGTATGTGTCATCTTTCATCATAAAATATCTCTGACTTATCTGCTATTTTCAAAATAAAGTTTCACATTCTCTGTGTGAAAACTTTCCATGAAATCTCACCAGGGCTATATTTATTGGAGGACACAAGTATGTTGGGGTGAGGCTCAACTTTTTCTGACTTCTTTCCAAGAAAGGTAAGTGGCAAGTCAGTCCAGATATGAAGAGCCAGGCTGATTTATAAGAGAACATGGACTTCCAAGACAGTTCTGTAGTGGCAGTGATCCCAGCTGCAATAAACCTGCCTGGCATTTTATAACACATTCCTGGAAGGATAATTTTTTTCCTTAACTAAACATTGGCCTTTACTAACTTTGAAGTTGCAATTATATAGGATACAGTCTCTCCTGATTGATGACAATAGATTAATGATCTGGCCTTAGAAACTCTGTCTTTGATAACCAAAGTGGTGAACTTGTTGGTATGTATCCAAAGGAAAAGAAATCATTATATCAAAATGATAACTGTACTTGCATGTTTATTGTGGTACTATTCACAATTGCAAAGATATGGAATCAACTTAAGTGCCTATCAACAGAGGGCTGAATAAAGAAAATGTGGTACATACACACTGTGAAAAACTACTCAGCCATACAAGGGAATGAAATCATGTCTTTTGCAGCATAAATGGAACTACAGGCCATTATTGTAGGTAAAATAACTCAGTAGCAGAAAGTCAAATGCCACATGTTCTCACTTATATGTGGAGCTAAACAAGGAGTACACATGGACACAGGAAGTTGAATAATAGACAACTGGGGAATAGAAAGATGGGAAGACTGGAAGGGGAGTGAGAGTTGAAACATTACCTCGTGGGTACTGTATTCAGTTTGTAGGTGATGGGTTCACTAACAGCTCAGACTTCACCACTCTGCAATATATGCATGTAAGAAACCTGCATTTGTGTCCCTTACATAGATAAAATAGTAACAAAAACAGTTATTTTAAAAGGATGAAAGAAAACTGCTGAATGATTACCAATCTCTTCATTCTGCATTTTTTTGGTAAATATTGATGGAGGACCCACCATAAGCCAAGCACTGCATCCTGTACTAGGAAGCAAGGAAGCAAAGCTGAGTGAGACCATGGAATACTACACAGCCTTAAAAAAGAATGAGATCATGTCCTTTGCAGGGACATGGATGGAACTGGAGGCCATTGATTTGTCAAACTAATGCAGAAACAGAAAACCAAATAAACCAAAAACCACATGTCCTCACTTATAAGTGAGAGCTAAATAATTAGAACACATGGACCCAAAGAAGGGAACAACAGACACTGGGACCCACAAAAGGGTGGAAGTTGGGAGGAGAGAGAGGAGCAGAAAAGGTATCAATTGGGTACTAGGTTTAATACTTGGGTGGTGAAATAATCTGTACAACAAATCCCCATGACACAATTTTGCCTATGTAATAAATGTGTTGTATTAGTCTGCTTTCACACTGCTATAAAGATACAACCTGAGACTAGGTCATTTATAAAGAAAAGGTGTTTCATTGACTCACAGTTCTGCATGTCTGGAGAGGCCTCAGAAAAGTTACAATCATGGCAGAAGGGAAAGAGGCCTGTCTTACCTGGTGGCAGGGGAAAGAGTGTGAGGAGTGAAGGGGGAAAAGCCCCTTATGAAACCATCAGATCGCATGAGAACTCACTATCATGAGAACAGCATGGGGGAAACCACCCCCATGATCAAATCACTTCCACCTGGTGTCTCCCTTGACATTATAATTATAATAATTATTATTATAATGTAAGATGAGATTTGGGTGGGGACACAAAGCCTAACCATATCACCTACACTTATACCCCTGAACTTGTATAAAAGTTAAAGGAAAAGTTGATCTCATAGAAGTAAAAACTAGACCAGAGGATACTATAGCCCAGGAAGGATGGTGGAGGGAGGAGATAGGGAGAGATGAGTCAAAGGATACAAAATTACAGCCAGATAGGAAGAATACATTCTGGTGGTCTATACCACTGTGGGATGCCTACAGTTACTAATAATATATGCTTTTATACAGCTAGAAGGAGAATATTGAATGTTCCCAACACTAAGAAATTGTAAATATTCCAGATGATGGATATGCTAATTACCCCAATCTGATCACTCTCCATTATATGTATTCCAACACCACTGTGTATCCCATAAATATGTTCAATTATTATGTCAATTAAAAAATAAAAGAAAAAAACAAAAATAAGTGTTACATCTATAAAGACGTTACAACATTTTATATTTATTTGGGGTAGATGGGCAAACACAAAAATCACTCGATTGCAGGTGAGTGCATGCAAAAAAACTCTTTGCATCTTGTTTCACAAACAGGGATGTTGTGAAAAGCAAAAGTTGTATTCAATTTGTGGAAAGTTTTATTCTATTAGTTTTGGGTGTGCCCAAGACCAACCCATACTCAACAATTTGTGAGAAGTAGTTAGAGTTAAGACTCATTACAGTAACACAGTAATGATACTCAGCCATATCATTAAGGGAAAAAGACATTGGCACAATTTGAAGAAATCCAAGCACAGGCTTCTTAGGAGTACCAGTAACAAAAACAGTCATGCACAGAGTGCATGACAATCCATCAGGGACTCCACAGTCAAAGATTTTATTCAGGGCTGGTCACACAGGCACCCTCTGCTTACTACCTTCCTAAATACTAGAATCCCAGAAGGAAAGCAGATTGGCACCATAAATTGCATTGCGTGCACCGTCTAGGCACAGCACAAATACAAACAAACAAACAAGCAAAATATCAGTTAGGGAATGTACTGGACTGAATAGTGTTCCTCCAAAACTCATATCCATCTGAAATCTCAGAATGTGATCTTATTTGGAAATAGCGTCTTCACAGATGTAATTAGCAAAGAAGTCCGTATGACAATGGAGGCAGAGATTGAAGTGATGCTGCTGTAAGCCAAAGTATGCCCAGGACATCCAGCAACCACCAAGAGCTGGAAGAAATAAGCACAGACCCTTCCCTAAAGACTTCAGAGGGAGCAGGGCCCTGCTGACAATTTGATTTCAGACTTCTGTCTTAAAAATGGTGAGATAATAAATACATTGTTTCAAGCCACCGAGTTTGAAGTGATGTGCATGACAACCCTAAGAAACTCATCTAGGAAACACTCTCCATCAGTGTAGGAATGTTTTAGAAGCTGTATTCCCAGTCACCAGCCAAGGGCTGACCTTGCAAGCAGGACCTTCTAAAGATAACTCTCTCAGGCTTGTGGTGTGCACACTTTTCTGCACACCCCTCAGCTAATGGAATCTAAAGAAAGTTCACGAAAAAGGTGATGTCAGCTGAGTCATCAGATAAGGAAATAGGTTTGGAAAGAGAACAAAGTCATTCCCAAAAGA
Organism: Cacajao melanocephalus; assembly: GCA_963573385.1. Classification (NCBI taxonomy): domain Eukaryota; kingdom Metazoa; phylum Chordata; class Mammalia; order Primates; family Pitheciidae; genus Cacajao; species Cacajao melanocephalus. The sequence continues at coordinate 90,281 of CAUYLG010012766.1, read as the reverse complement.
CAAACCAGTATCTTAGTTCATTTGTGCTGCTGTAACAAAATACCACAAACTTAGTAATTTACAAGCAGAAATTTATTGGCTCACAGTTTTAGAGGCTGGAAAGTCCAAGATTGAGGATCCAGTGGGTTTGTGATTCTGATTCCAAGATGGCACCTTGAATGCTGCATTCTCTGTTGGGGAAAAATGCTTTGTCCTCATGTAGCAGAAAGGGAAAGGGTAAAGAGAGACTTTCACCTTCAAACTTGATCCCTTGTATAAAAGCCTTCATCCCTCCCATTCATGAGAGCTTTACCCTCATGATTTCATTAGTTCTTGAAGGCCCCAAATTTTAATACTATCACATTGGGGATTAGGTTTTCACAAACGAATTTTGGAGGGGACACAGAGTTTCAAACCATAGCAACCAGCATGCGCAAAAGAGATAGAAGACACTGGATGAATTAAAGTTGAAGATGATCTCTCATGCCCTAGTCACACCTTCTACTTTTACTTATTCATTCAAATACTTTGGAGCTTACCATAGGCCAATCAGGTATCAGAAACTGTTAATACTATAGAGAAGAAATCCCCAATGGTTTTGGCACCAGGGACCGGTATTGTGGAAGACACTTTTTCCAGGAACTGTGGCTCTGTGGGGGCGTAGGGTTGGGTTAGGATGATTCAAGGGCATTACATTTATTGTGCACTTCATTTCTGTTAATTATTATTACACTATAATAGGCAATGAAATAATTATACAACTCATTATAATGTGGAATCTGTGGAAGCCATGAGCTTGTTTTCCTGCAACTAGACAGTCCCATCTGGGGGTAATGGGAGATGGCATTAGATTCTCATAAGGAGCATGCAACCTAGATCCCTCACTTGTACAGTTCACCATAGGGTTCACCCTCTTAAGAGAATCCAGTGCTGCCTCTGATCTAAAAGGAGGTGGAGCTCAGGCAGTAATGCACTGTAAGTGATTGGGGAGCAGCTGTAAATACAGGTGAAGCTTCACTTGCTCCCCTGCTGCTCACCTCCTGGTGTGCAGCTTGGTTCCTAACAGGCCACGGAATGATACTGGTCCATGGCCTGGGGATTGGGGACCCCTGTTGTAGAGAAACAAAAGAGATAGGGTACTTACCTTCATGGGGCTAAGTGTAGGGGAACCACCAAACAAACATCAATAAATATGTCATTACAAGCATGATCAGAGTAAAAAGGCAGAAAAGGATGATGTTGAGAGAGCAGGGGGTAAGATATGCAATTTAGGTAGCATGGCGTTGGAGCTTGGGGAGGGTCTCTGCCAAGGGACAGCCATAGCCAGGCTGAGATGTGCAGACTGAAGAGAGTTTTTGGCACAGAGGACCATGACTAGTAGTCTGTCTGCTGGACAGAAAACAAACTACAAAAGAGCAAGTGTGAAAGTGTGGTGTCCATTGTGCTCCAATCGACTTAACTGGTCACCATCTGTTGAGGGTTGAATGCTGCTACCCACAGCGAGGTTTTCCCCTCCTCTCAACAAGCTGTATTCTGTTTGGACATCACCTGTGAACTTCTTCCCCCAGGTGACTCCTGCTAGAAATCATAGGTCCTCTTAGCCTTCCCATCTCCCAGGAGGATATCTGTGACCCCAGTCTGAGTTAGGCGTGTCGCTGTGAATTCAATTGCATTGGAGCTCACTGTATCATAGAAAGGTGCATTGTGCGAGAATTGTAGAGCATCTCGCCTTTATTACAGTGGATTGCCTCTTCACAAACTGAAACAGTTGGAGAGGAAAGTCTGTTTATTCCCACTCTTTCCCCAGTGGGCAGTTAGATGCCTGACCCAGAGAGCAGTCTCCAAATAATAGTCTGTATAATGATACTGAACGAAGAGGAGAGAACCTTTGAGTCAAGCAGAAACAGGGCTTTTTGCATCCTTAGGGAAGACTGTCACTCGCAAAGGCACCCACATGTCTATGGTTAATGGATATTAAAGGTCCCTGGCTTCCATCTCATGCACCATTTGGTTTTCTGTGGGAAGCCAAGTCTACATTTGATCCTCTGAATGTTGCAATTTAAGTATCCTTTGACCTAACCTGCAGGTGATTTCCTCCTCCAGCTTTCTAGGTAAAGAATACTTAATTAGTAGGCTGCTAAAATAGGTTAAGATCAATGAGAAGGGAACGATACACCAATTTAAGTAGAGGAAAAATGTAATACGGATGAAGATATCGTGGGACAAACCGAGAAAGATGAGAGATACTTCGTCACTGAGGTGGAGTCCACTTTATGATAGAAGATGCCGAGATTGTAGAGGGTGACCAAGGTCATGACCACAGCAGAGCGCTGGTCTTCCTTATAGGGAAACTCTAGAATGCATTTGAGACATGACTGAAGCCCTCTGTGAGTGTTGTTGAAATAGAAGCAGCTCAGAGATATGGGGATACCAGAGACCCTGCTAGATAGATGTTCTTACCTGCAAAAGGTTAGTTATTGCTGGAATTGTTTTCATTTCTGTAAATCAGCATACCCAAAATATTGTGTATTGAGTTATGAGTCTAGCTTGCATCTAAGGTGATCATTTCTGAAAATTAAGCATATCAAGCAGCACTTTAAAATGTATAAGAAGAATCAAATTTTTTTAAATAACATCTGGTAGTGCATTCTTCTGTCAATGAAACAATCTTTTTTTGTACAAATTTATGAGGTACAGGGGCCATTTGTTACCTGCATACATTGCATCGTGGTCAAAACATGACTTTTAGGATATCTATCATCTAATCAACATACATTGTACCCATTAACTAATGTCTCATCATTCACTCCACCCACTCACTCATTCACATCTCTATTATTTATCATTCTACTCTCTATGTCCATATGTACACATTATTTAGCACCCACTTGTGAATGAGAGTATGTAGGATTTGACTTTCTGTACCTAGTTCATTTCAGTTAAGATAGTTACCTCCAGTTTCATCTATGTTGCTGCAAAAGACATCATTTCATTCTTTTTTATGGCTAATATTATTCTGTGGTATATATGTACTACATTTTCTTTTTCCAGCCTACTATTGATGGACACTTAAGTTGATTCCCTATCTTTGCTATTGTGAATAGGACTGCCATAAACATGTGAGTGTAGGTACCTTTTTGACATGATGATTTATTTTCCCTTGAGTACATATTCAGTACATTTCCATTTTAAATTGCTGGATCAAATGGTAGTTCTAATTTTAGTTAAGAAATCTTCATATTGATTTCCACAAAGGTTGTACTAACCAACAGTATTTAAGCATTCACTTTTCTCTGTATCCTCATCAACACCTGTTATTTTTTATCTTTTTAATAATAGCCATTCTGAGTGGGGTAAGATAAAATCTCATTGTGGTTTTAATCTGCATTTCCCTGATGATGACTGAGGTTGAGCAGAAATAATCTTTTGTGATTAAAGGTAGAACCTTCAATTTGGTTTTTGAAATTAGCATTTTTATGGGGTCAATGTGTGTGATGTAGCTAAAATTAAAAAAGAGATAATAACAAGTGTTGGAGATGGAAACTTCCTACACTACTGATGGAAGCTTTCTTACACTACCGATGGAACCTGTCTACACTATTGTGGGACCCTTCTTACACTACTGATGGAACCTTCCCACACTATTGATGGAACTTTCCCACACTACTATAAAAAGACACAGCCATTTTGGGAAACAGTCTGGCAGTTCCTCAAAATGTTAACTATAGAGTGACCCTTTGACCCCATCTATTCCACTCCCATGTATATAACTGAAATAAATGAATGTATAGGACCACACAATAGGTGGTATACAAATATGCATAGCAACAGTATTCATAATTGTCAAAAAAAAATGGAAACCATACACATGTCCATTAATGGATGAATACACAAACATTCATGTGTTTATATATCCAAAGGAGTGACCAATCCATACAGAGAAGTAATACTTGGTCACAAAAAGAAATGAAATGCTGACACAGACTACAACACAGTTATACGTTGAAAACATCATGCTAAATGAAAGAAACCAGACAGGCAAAGCCATGTGTTGTATGAATCCATTTATATGATATGCCAAGACTAGGCAAATATATAGACAGAATATAGATTAGTGGTTGACAGGGATTGGAGAGAGAGGTAATGGGGAGTTAATGTTTAATAAATATGAGGTTTCCCTTTTAGGGTGATAAAAATGTTCTGGAATTAGAGGTGATGGTTGCACAACTCTTTGAACATGCAAAGAACCACTGAATTGGACACACTAAAAGAGGGAACTTTAGGGTATGTGAGCAACATCTCACTGAAACTCAGCAAATCAATTATAAGCCAGAGTGTTCTTATGAAAAAAAGATCTAGGTCTAAGACAGTTACAAACATGATAACTAATTTATCCTACTTAAGCCATTAATTTCCTCATGTAATAATGTAAAATTACAAATGATTTAAAAAAAATCTGAAGCATAATCTCTAATGTAGCAATTCAGGTTTTTTTCCTCATTGTTCTGCTACTTAGAGACCTTAGTGTGTGATAAAGTTGAGGGGAATGATCAATTAATCAAACTGATATAGATTGTGAAGAAAAATTTGTGTTTATATTAGTATCTCCCTTAGTGACCAGCTAATGTGATATAGACACCACTCATTTACCCTTCAAGGCTCCTTATAATTATAAAAGCGTATAAAAGGCATATTGATTGATAAATAAATTTCAGTAATTCAATGAAAGGAGAAATTACAGGGTCAATAGACAGGTGGTATTGGTCTTCATTACATTTGTAGTCAATAAGTCTTCATATAATCAGAGGACAGTACAGAGACATTGAATAATCAGATGGTGGCATTAAGAAAAATCCTCAGAAGAGTTTGTAGAACACAAGTCTCATGTCTGACCTCCTTCCTCATACATTATGCAGAATGCATAAATGCCCACCTGTTCTCTTTGAAATAATACACTTTATTCATTTAATGGTTGTCATTTCTAAAAAGACAATAGAAATTGAAAGTCAACAACCAAACTAAACAATGCTACAAGGAAATTATCAGACATACAGAAGGGGATATAATTCTGCGGGAAAAGGGACCTAGAGGCTTCAAAGGAGTGCAGGGGTGGAGAGGTAGATGGGCAAATGAATAGAACTGTGGATGGCTAGAACAATGGACGGATAGAATGACACAATGTTAGAATAGTAGAACAATAGATGGATAGAAAGAGATTTAGTTTAGATATTGGTTCATGCAATTATGGAAGCTGAGAAGTTCCACAATGTGCTGTCTGCAAGCTGGAGACCCAGGAAAGCCAGTAGCGTCGTTGAAGAAGGTCTGAGAGCGAGAGAGACAATGGTGTAGATTCTAGTCCAGGTCTGAAGACCTGAGAACCAGGAACACCAAGGACAGGAGATCAATGTCCCAGCTAAGCAGTGAGGGAGAAAGAGGGAGAATCAACCTTCCTCCACCTTTTTGATCTCTTCTGGCTTTCAGGGAATTGAATGATGCCTGCCCACATTGTGGAGGGTTCATCAGCTTTAATCTGTGGATTCAAATGCTAATCTCTTCCAGAAACACCCTTACAGACACACTCAAAAATAATGTCTAATCAGGAATCTTGGCATTCCATGGCCCAGTCAAATTGACAGCTAAAATGTGTCATTAAAGGAGCATTCCTGAGATCTCAGGATATAGATGTAGGCATGCTTTTAAAGCAAAATTATTTTTACTTTAGATTCAGGGGGTACATGTGCAGGCTTGTTACATGGGTATAGGGCATAATGCTGGAGTTTGGGCTTCTAGTGAATCCATACCCAAATAATGAACATTGTACCCAAAGATAATTTTTCAATTCTTAACCTTCTCCCACTCTCCCTCTTTTGGAGTCCCCAGTGGCTTTATTTTTGTTTTTCTATTTTTCTTTTCTTCTTTTTTTTAAAAGAGAAAATTTTACTCTATTGCCAGGCCAGTTTCCTTTTCTCTTTCTTTCTTTCCTTTCTTTTCGTTCTTTATTTTGTGTTTGTTTGTTTGTGACAGGGTCTTGCTCTGTCACCCAGATTGGAGAGCAGTGGTACAATCATAGCTCACTGCAGCCTCGAACTCCTGGGCTTAAACAACTCTCCTGCCTCAGCCTCTTTAGTAGCTGAGACTACATGAAGATGCCACCGTCATGGCTAACAGGCATGCATTTTATCTGTCCAGAATCTTAGCCAAGGTGATGGAGGCAACTTTAAGGATATGCTGTTATCTTCATTTACATTCAGAGAGTTCAAATCACTCTGCCAGATGAGAGCCCTGTCCCATCCTCCCTCCTCCTGCTCTGCACTTTTTTCTTCTGTTTTTCTCTTACTCTGAAGGCAATTCACAGTCCCTAACTCCTTTTCCCTTGTCACCATGTTCTGCATCCCTTGCGGCACCTGCAGCAAGCAGAAAATGGCAATGGTGCAGACATCCCAGTAAGTTTGTGTAACATGTTCACTCAACTATTTCGTTTTCCAATCAAGGACTTCCACCCTTTAAAAAAAATGAATTTTCTTTCATTAACTCATACATTCAAGAATTATTTCACAGGCTTTGAACTTAGATCTCAGGATAAAAATGTGTTCAGATTCTATTTAAGAATTCCTGAGCTTCATCTTTTAGACTTTTTGCATTACTTCAATCTCTCATGTTCTTTTACAGACAGTAAGCTACATATTTCAACTCCATTCCTTCAAATAAACGGGTGTGTGGTTCAACTCATGCATCACCACCATCTTTTGGAAAAAGAGCAGAGCTGATATTAAAGGACTGAAATTGTGCTTCCTGGAAAAAAAAAAAAGCCAAGATTATCCTCTATGCCCTCCTATGGTCCAAACTTGCCTGAGGGTGTTGGCATGACCAAATTTTCTAATGGATTTATGACATCAAAAAAACAACAGGTAGATCCAATGCAGTTAAATCGCTGGCTGGTATATTTGAGCAGTCTCAGGATGTTTGTGCATAGAACATCTGGCACAAGATGATCCCATATTCCCACAGACATCACAGATTCACCTAAGGGAAAGGAAGATTTAAGAAGCATCATGGTTGAGAATAAAGGTCAACCCAGGTGGACCTGCATGGACCAATCCTTGGAACCAATGGAAATAACAACATTTATGTGGATACCATAGATGATAACACAGATGCCTGGATACCACCAGGCCTTATCTGTACTCCTTGGTCCAATACAAACAAAGCTTACCAGTCCCTTTCTTTCCAAACAAAAGACAGCACCCATGTAAAAAATAGTCCCCTGACTTGTGTCTTCATTTCACCAATACAAACACATTCTGTTCTTTATAAACACAGTGTGTATTACCCAGTTCTTGTATTACTATAAAGAAATGCTTAAGACTGGGTAATTTATAAAGAAAAGAGGTTTAATTGGCTCATGGTTCTGCAGGCTGTACAGGAAGCATAGTGCCAACCTCTGCTTCTGGGAAGGAATCAGGAAGCTTATAATTATGGTGCAAGGAGAAGGGGGAGCAGGCCCTTCACATGGCAGAAGTTAGGAGCAAGAAAGAGAGACAGAGAGTGAGTGAGTGTATGTGGGTGGGGTGCCACATACTTTTAAACAATCAGATCTCGCAAGAACTTACTCACTATCATGAGGACAGCACCAAGAGGATGGTGCTAAACTATTCATGGGAGATCCACTCTTATGATCCAATCTCCTCTTACCAGGCCCCACCTCCAATGTTGGGGATTACAAATTAATGTGAGATTGGGGCAGGGACACAGATCCAAATTATATCACTCAGGTTCTTCTGTATGAGAGCAAGACTCACTGTAGATTGTACAAAATGCTGCAATTGATTCCTGTCTGAGTCCACAAGAGCATCTGGGAGAGAGGGACTTATTTTGCTAGAGTACACTCAGGAAGACTGCCTCAAGCGATGCTCCCAAGAGGCTCAAAGTACACGATCAGCTGCATGCCATGAGATGCTTTCACGATGAAGGATGAGTTCCTCAGGGCATTAAATTTAAAAGGTGGATCCAGGGATAAACATGGAAAGAAATATTATGGGAGATTGTGTCTTGGCTAAAGGTATAAATGTAACTTTTAGCCATGGAGAAACATGAAGTTTTGTGTGTAGAAATAACCAAACCTTTATACTAAATCTGAAAATTAAGACTATGTTCCATTATGGTTCTCCTGCCTGGCCAGCCTCAACAGCACAGAAAGAAACATCTTTAGATACAATCCTGATAACCCCACATCTATTCTCTATCCACCATCCACTTACCAAATGTATCATCCATCTTTTCCTATGTTCCACTGTATCAGGATCTAATGAATATTTAATACTGTATTATTACAATAAAGTACACTAGAGAAAAATATTATTAAGAAAATCCTAAGGAAGAGAAAATATATTTACTATTCATTAACTGGAAGTGGATCATCATAAAGGTCTTCACCCTCATCGTCTTCAGGTTGAGTAGGCTGAGGAGGAGGAGGAGAAAGAGGAGAGGTTGGTCTTGCTGTCTCAGGACTGGCAGAGGCAAAATAAAATCTACAAAATCAAACTTGTGTTGTTTAAGGGTAAACCACATCTGCCTTCCAATACACTTGGTAGAAACTTAATCTTTCTCTTAGATTTTTCTCACTTATAGTCTAAGCGATGGGAAGAACTTCATCTTTCTCTTAGAGTTCCCCACTTAGTTTGTCTAGTGGTAGGGCAGAAACATCCTTCTATTTTTTCCAGGTTATCAGCCTTCTGAAGGATTTTCTTCCAAACCATTTTTTAAAATGACTATTTTAAAATATTATTTCATTTCTAATATATTTAGGGGGTACAACTGCAGGTTTTTTACATGCATATATTATGTAGTGAACATTCTACACAATAGTTCACTTTTCAACCCTTTCTCCGCTGCTACCCTCCCTACTTTTGGAGTCCCCGGTGTCTATTGTTTCCATCTATATGTCCATGTGTAAGCATTGTTTAGCTCCCACTTATAAGTGAGAGCATGCAGTATTTGATTTTCTGCTTCTGAGTTAATTCACTTAGGATAATGGCCTGCAGGTCCACCCATGTTGCTGCAAATAACATAATTTCATTCTTTTTTATGGCTTTTTTGTTCCATAGTGTATATGCACCACATTTTCTTTGTACAGTCCCCTGCTGATGGACACTTAGGTTGATTCCACATCTTTCTAATTGTGAATAGTGCTGTGATAAACACACAAGTGCAGGTGTCTTCTTGATAGAATGATTTCTTTTCCTTTGGATACATATAGCTAGTAGTGGGATTGCTGGATCAAACCCTGGTTCTATTTTTACTTCTTTGAGAAATCCTCATACTGTTTTCCAGAAATGTTCTAACCCTTTTATGTGGTTTGGCTGTGTCCCCCACCCAAATTTCAAATTGTAGTTCCCATAATTCCCACATGTCATGAGATGGACCCAGTGGGAGGTAATTGAATCATGAGGGCAGGTCTTTCCAATGCTGTTCTTGTGATAGTGAATATGTCTCACAAGATTTGATAGCTTTATAAAGGGGAGTTCCCCTACACACACTCTGTTGCTTGCTGCCATGTAAGACGTGACTTTGCTCCTCCTTCACCTTCTACCATGACTGTGAGGCTTCCCCAGCTATGTGGAACTGTGAGCCCATTAAACCTCTTTCCTTTATAAATTACCCAGTCTTGGGTATGTCTCTATTAGCAGTGTAAGAACAAGCTAATACACCCTTGATTGAATATCTGAGCAATTCTCTCACCAGCCAGTTGGATTCACTATTCTCCTCTCTCTTCCACGTGTGCAGAGCCCCAGTCCTGCCTTGTGTTGCACTCATCAGTCTCTGTACACACACCTAAGGGGATGAATAGTTAAGAAAATCTGAGATTGTGCAGACTGGAATGCAAGAAAAAAAGTCCACTGACCATTGCCTGACTGTTTCTGTCTGGGTAGCCTCCTTTCTCACTTTCCTCAATGATCTTTCCATTCATAACCATTCCTTCAAACCCCACAGAAAAGCCCTGCTAGCCTCTCCCTTGAATGGTTCCCATTTTAGGACTTCTTACACTGCAACCTATTATTCCAATCACATTACGCATCTTGTTACAATGTAGACTCCATTTCACAATCCCAGGCGGAGCTAGAGATTCACCATGTCTAGCAAACTCTCCCATGGTGACATGATGCATATCTGTTTTCCTTGAACTTCTCCCCTCTCCCTTCTTCAAGTGTTTCTCCTCCATTTATCTAACCCTACTCGCTGATGTTTTCTGTCATTGCATCTGTTGATTTTCTCCATTTATCTAACTTTACTTGCTGGTGTTTTCTATGTCATGGGGTCCATTGATTTCCTCACTTTACATTGTTTCTTGGGCTGTCACTGCATGCACACTTTTTGTTTCACTTACCAGCTCTGTGCCTCTTTTATATCTACATCATAGATGTGCTTCAACTAATTTCACTCTCATACCTCCAACCACACACCTGTGATGCCTTCCTGGCTGTGCACAGACACTCAAAGTCAGCAAGGCTACAACACACTCAGCATGTCTCTGCCTACGTAGTTCGTCCACCTGCATTTCTTCCTTCCATGTGCTGTACCAGTCACTCACACTGGAAAATCCAATCATCAACCTTATCTCCTTTTCCCCTTAAACCAGGGGTCTTGAAACCCTGGACTATGGACAGGCACTGGTCTGTGGCCTCTTAGGAACCGGGCCACAGAGCAGGAGGTGAATGGGAGGCAAGAGAGCGAAGCTTCATCTGTATTTACAGCCTCTCCCCATCGCTCACATTACCACCTGAGCTCTACCTCCTGTCAGATCAGCAGTGGCATTAGATTCTCATGGGAACTCGAACCCTATTGTGAACTGCACATGCAAGGGATCTAGGTTGTGTGCTCCTTATGAGAATCTAACGCCTGATGATCTGTTAGTGTCTCCCATTACCCCAGATGAGACCATCTAGTTTCAGGAAAACAAGCTCAGGGTTCTCACTGATTCTACATGATGCTGAGTTTGAGTTGTACAATCATTTCATTATATATTACAATGTAATAATAATAAAGTGCATAATAAATTTCATGCACTTGAATCATACTGGAACCATCCTCCCCACCACCATTTTGTGGAAAAATTGTCTTCCACTAAACCAGTCTCTGGTGCCAAAAAGGTTGGGAACCGCTACCTTAAGCTTCTCCTCCCACATCCATCACCTACCCCAATGAATGGCCATATTCTGATGATTGAAACGTCTAAGTATTTCCAAAAAATCTCACCACTCTCCTCTAGTTTACTTGTTTTGTTCACACCCTCGTCTTCTCCTAGCTTGCCTATTACAAAGTTGTCTACATGGGTCTCTGCCCTTAGGTTAATGACATCAAACCTGCCCTCCATTCAGAAGATACTTCTAAAAACACGCATGATCATTTAACTCCTTCCATCTCTTTAATGGCTTCCCATCACCTGCAGGATATCATCAAAACTAATTAGCACACTAGACCAAGCTGTGCAAGCCTCATTTCTCCATACTGCCTGTCTCTTAACTTCATGTGCTGACCGCTTTGTACTCCAAGGGTGGTCCATGAATGGGTAGCATCGGTCTCAGCTGGGAGATTGTTAGAAATGCAGAATCAAAGATACAACCCCAGACATAGAGAATTGGAACCTGCACTAATCAGAATCCCAGGGGATTGAAATGCTCAAAGCACGGTGGAAAAGTGCGGCTCTAACACAGAATTCTCAAACCTAGATTCTATGACATGCTCTTCCAGGAGATACTCATTAATTCATTAAGCAGTTGGTACGCTTACATTTACTTATTTATTATTAGGAAAAAAAATGCTTCTACTCTAGTTTGAGACGAGGTCTTGCTCTGTTGGCCAGAGTGTAGTGGCGCAATCATGGCTCACTGTAGTATTGACCTTCTGGGCTCAAGCAATTCTCCCACGTGAGCCCCCTGAGTAGCTGGTACTACAGGCATGTTCACAGCTAATTTTAGTACTTTTTGTAGAGATGAGGTTTTGCCATGTTATCCAGGCTGGTCTCAAACTCTTAATTGTGCTGAATTTAGTTTTTCTGTTTGCTTCCTTTTTGTCTTTTATAATTTTTTGCGTTGATTATTTTCTTTGTTCTCTCAGGGAGAAGATTAGCTATTTACATACTTTTGATTTTGTTTCCCAACAAAACCAGCCCCTCAATTGCTCAGGACATTATTATATTTACAAATTATTTTCTTCCTGTCTCTTTAATAATATTTTATTTTTTAAAACAAATTGAGTATAATTTATTAATTTAATATGTGTTTATTTTTAAAGGTGTTTACATTTGGGAATGTCTCTTGGGCTTTATTTATACTATAGTTTTAGACACGTAATATTTTACATATTTTATCCAAGTGGTTTGGGATTAAAGTTTTGATTTCTAAGCTTGAAATTCATTTGCTAGTTTGAAGATAAACAAATTCATGAGGTCCACAATTTTTCTATATTCATAGTCCTTTTATACTTTGTCACATAATTCAGTTTAAGTGATTATTGTTTGAAATATAGACTATCTTTGTGGACTAATATATGGCTAAATTTTATAAAGGTTTTTGGTATCCATATCATGAAAGACATTGAGGGGGCAGAAAGGGATAATGTAGTAAGGTTTAAGTATTAGGATTATATTAACCACATTAAAGGTGTTACATACACTCTCTTTATTCTGTATCATAAAGTTTATAGATTTAGCATTGTTTCCACAGTAATTGTTTGGTAGAATTTACTCGTAAAAGAGTCAGGACCTAAAGTTTCATTTATGGGAAATGTTGAAACCCATACTCAATTTTTGAGACCAATATTAGTATTGAACCCCATATTTACTTGAAATTTTCATTTTTTTTAAAGTAGATGTAGTACTGCCCAAATTTTCTGTTGCTTCTTGCGTTGGTTTCACAGTGTTATGCTTTTCCAGGAATTTTTCCATTTCTGCTTAGTCATCAAATGTATAGTCATAGATTTAGTGGTAATATTCTCTTATTTTCCTTTCACTTTCAATGATCTGTAGTCCTTTTTATTCTTCACTCTGGTAATCTGTGCTTTAAGTTTGTCAGTCTCAGCCGTGATTTATCAATTATAATCATCGCTTTGAATTTCTTTCCTAATTTTATTTTCAATTTCATTGAATTGTACTTTAATCATCACCTGTCCCAGCACAGACATAAAAATAATAAACATGGGCAGAATATCCTGCTGTTTTATGACAAGTCTAAAGAACATGTTTGTGGAAAATCCTTCAAGACTCATGACATCAATCCTTCACCTCAACTATGCTACTCGTTGGCATCAATAGGTCCAAATCTCCTAGAAAATGATATTTGTAAATAATGCATTTTGATAATTTTAGATGGCAAAGATGGGGATGCAGACAGAATATTTCGGATGGTGGGGATTTATGGAAGATATGTACAGGGAAGTTAAAAATGAACAAAACAAAGTAGGACTCCCAGCAGTCCCCATAGTGCGAGGATACCTAGAATTTCAGGCCAGCAGGGTTTCTTGGAGGCAGCACTATTGATTATTGACTATACTTTGTTGTAGGAAGTTAGCCAGGTAGATGCAGACTCATGACATGATTTGGTGATCCCAGCAGGGACTGGATTTTTCTGATGAATTTGTCTACTATGTGTGAAGTGAAGAATGCATGCAGCTGAGCAGGGCAGCCCTGACTGGACCCCCTTAGGAGAGGGTCCCTGCAGTGGCCAAAGTGCACTGCAGTAGGTGCAGAAAAAATGATGGGCAGCTCCTTTACTCAATAGACAACGAGGGCTGATTAATAGAATGTTCACAATAGTGGTTTTTACAGGAGAGGAATAAAGTTTATACTATTTTGAGGGACATGTGTGTTTAAAATTTTTGGACTTACCAGTCTGTCATTGATATTCTGGGGATATCAAGAAAAGTCTCAGAAATTTTAAAAATGCTTAAAAATACACATATTGTATGAATTTGTATTATACATTAATAAATATTGATTAAATTAATATTTTATTTATATGTGATATTGCTTAAAATACATAAATTTCTATGTCTATATATACATACATAGATATACATATAGAAAGATATAGATGAATATAGATGGATAGAGATATAATGTGGTAGACAGATAGAGCTTTAATTTTATCCTATATAAAGAGATTTTTGCCTAAATGAAATCAATTATCCAGAATAGTGCTTCTTGAATGACTATTGTTAAAAAGTCAAAAAATAACAGATGTTGGTGAGGTTGTGGAGAAAAGAGAATGCTTGTATACTGCTGGTAGGGATGTAAATTAGTTCAGCTGCTTTGGCAAGCAGTTAGGTGATTTCTCAAAGAACTTAAAACAGAACGACTATTTGACCCAGCTATCCCATTACTGGATATATACCCAAAGGAAAATAAGTCCTTCTACCAAAAAGACACATACACTCACATGCTTACCGCAACACTATTCATAATAGCAAAGACATGGAATCAACCTAGGTGCCCATCAATGGGAGACTGAATAAAGAAAATGTGGTACCTATACATGATGTAATACTACACAGCCCTAAGAAGAATGAGATCATATCTTTGCAACAACATGAATGCAGCTGGAGACCATCATCCTTAGCAAACTAATGCAGGAACAGAAATCCAAAGGCTGCACGTTCTCACTTATAAGTGGGATCTAAACATTGAGTACACATGGACACAAAGAAGGGAACAACAGACACCAGGGTCTACTTGAGGGTGAAGGGTGGGAGGAGGGATAGGATTTAAAAACTACCTACTGGATATGATGCTTATCACCTGGATGATGAAATAATTTGTACACCAAACTCCCGTGACTCACAATTTACCTACATAACAAACCTGAATAGTGCTTCTCAAATATCAATGTGAGAATGATTTATAAAACCTTTCTAAGTTTCCCCTAGTGAACAAAAGTGTCACCAGTTCAGATCCACTAGTAAGAAAATGTCTATTTGTGGTATCATGTTATGGTGAAAAATGTGACTACAACATGGAAAAATGAAGCATGTGCTCCATCCTGTGATTGTATCTGACTTAATAATGCCACCAAAATGACAATTTAAAGACACTGCTCTGCTGAAGGCCTCCAGAAAGGGTAGACTGGTCGCTTGCAGCATTATTTTAATGTATATAACAACTATTTCTGAGCAATAAATATAAGCCAAATTTCCCTCCTTGTCGTGGCTTTTACTGAGGAAATAGGAATTAATAATAAATCTTGATTTAAGAGTACATGTCAACATTTCAGTAAGTCATCAAATTATTCAAGCCTAGTATTTTAAAGGCCCTCTGTTTCTCAGATCCAGTTGAGTCCAGGCATCCTTCTAGCACGAAGCTATATGAACAATGTGGTCCAATTAGAGAAACTCCAAATTTGTGCTCTTCCATCTTTAAAGCAACTGTGGCCAGGAACAAATGTATTACTTAGACACCTAAAACATCATTTTCCTTTTTCCCAGGGGAAAAATAGACAATGAAAGTAAGGTTAAAAAGAAATGCAACTTTAAATAACTAATTAGAAATACTTTTTATGATCTAAATGTAATTGTAGACAGCTGCTTATATACATAAAGAACAGTACACCCAAATAATTCCTACCAGTCAAATTTTTAGTATACCAAGATAAGCTGCTTTTTTCTAATGCCAGTTAGGGTTCCATCAAAAAACACATTTGTTTCCAGTTGAATTGAGAAAATTTTAGCTTTTTGGGGGGAGGAAAATAATTGCCAAAATCCTGATGTGCAGTGTGTGTGTGTGTGTGTGTGTGTGTTCATGCTCAAATCTTCCAATGAGTTAATGTTCCTCTTGAGTTTCTTTTCTTTTTTTTAATTTTTGTGGGTACATAATAGGTATATATATTTATGTGGTACATATTGTGTTTTGAGCCTTATTACACAAATTCCTGAAGCTTGTTAGGTGAGCTGGTGATATAATACAGATACAGGTTATAGTTGTAAGCAAATAACCCAGGTTTAATCACTCTCCTCCCACCAAGTGATCTTTGCAACCAGCGTTCCCCCTGGCATATCTGAACCCTAGTGGATTTGCTTGGTTGTAGGACCACAGGATACACTCACAGGATAAATGTGGCCGAGTTTTATCTGCTGCCAGGGCTTTCTGATGGGTTGACCTGGCAATGGGTCCCCCCGGGACTGATGATTAGGCAGAGTTGGTACCTGAAGTGCAAGATGCACTGTTACATTTGAACTTCAGATTCACAATTGTTTTTTTTCTTAGTGTAAGCATGTCCCATACAATATCTGGGATATAATGATACTTTTAAAAATGTGTTCATTGCTTATCTGAAATTCACATTTTAACTGAGAGTCCTTGTTTTGTTATTGTTGTTATTGTTTTATTTCTAAATAATGAGATAAAGTGCTGAGAACGGAGTTTGTTACCTGTGATTGGCTCTGGAGGTCTGAAGTTTGCAGATCAGCAGGATGGAGTGGACAGCCCAGTTGTTCCCTTGCATGAGGAGAAGATATATTAAATAGTTACCGACAAAACTAGAAGGCAAGTGGGATTTCTGAGGACCTATTACAAATCATCCCGGCAAGTGGCTGCTCATTCTGTTAGGGCTGGTCATCCTTAAACATCATCCTTAAACAGAGGACCAACGTAGAGCTGATGTAAAGTATCACTTACTTCTGTTTTAGGAGTAACATCTTAATGATTCTACTCATTGAACTAGGCTTCATAAAATTGAATCACATCTGTTACAAGAATCTGACAAATTCCGAAGATGGTTCCAAAACAAAAAGATCAGCAACAGTAGCATTTGTGTCACCCAAATCACTAGACGTAGATCCAATTCACAAGCTCTTTACCAATGTCTTAAAACAAACCAAATGAAACCAGTATGTAAAAGAGAGATCTGCACTCCCATGTTCATTGTGGCACTATTCACAATAGCCAAAACTTGAAGTCAACCTAGATCCCCATCAATAATGGATTGCATAAAGCAAATCTGGTACAATATATACCATGGAATACTACACAGCCATTAAAAAAGAAAAAAATTATGTCCTTTGCAGCAACATGAATGCTGGTGCAGGCCACTATTTTAAGAGAATTAACACATGAATAGAAAACCAAATACCGTGTGTTCTCACTTTTAAGTAGAAGCTAAATATTGCATACTCATGGACATAAAGATGGGAACAATAGACACTGGGAACTATTAGAAAGGGAAAGAAGAAAGGGTGTCAAGGGTTACAAACTAACTATTGGGTGCTCTGCTTAGTACCTGGGTGATGGGATACATTGTACCCCAAACCTCAGTATCATGCAGTATACCCATGTAACAAATCTGAACATGTATCCCTCTGAATCCAAAATAAAAGTAGAAAATACTACATAAGTAAACAAGACTGCATTTTACAAATGTCTCTTCTGAAAATCCCAATATCTCATCCATGTGGGGTTTTCTTCCATACAAACCACACACACACACACAACAGAACCCAACGTTCATCTTCCTTTGATTCTTCTCTTATCCAGTTTCCTTCTCTACTGTCTCCTTTCATCCCTCCCTCCCAGAAGTAGAAAATACCTTTGCCTCATATCCATTGGAGTAACTTCACTTTCTTCTTCAAAACTTGGTATCAGGTGTCACCTTGACTGGCATTTACTACTCAATAGCTTATTAGGCCAAGTAACTTTCAAACAGTGCCCAGCTCTCCATGCAGGGATTGGTTGCCTGCTGCATTCCAGGGCAGAGGTGTCCTCTGCTCCAAATTAGTGGCTCAAGTGTTTCCCCAATGCTGGAAGCAGAATGAGCAGGTGGCCAATGAGTGTTGCTATGGACCACACAATAAAAGTGAAAAGAAAAATAACATGTTTTTTCTTTTTTATCGAAATAAAAACGAAGATAATTGTGCTCCAGTCAACACTGAGAGGTAAAGATTAATGACTTAGTGCTGTTACTCTCTCCTTTCTCTTGTTTTCTCCTCTTTTCACATTATTTACTTAGAACAATCTGTAAAAATTTTTAAATATGAATACATTACCACTAGAAGCATTATTAGAATTTTCAAGCATAATTGAATTTTTTGAAGCCTGAAAAATAACTTTTTATATAGTAAAGGGAAAGTAAGCCTTCAGAAAGGCAACTGATCATATAGAGTGATTAAAGTATTGACATTTATCAATGTGTTGTTAATAGCTTTGATTCAGTGGGTGCAGATTTCGTAGGAGCAGGGGAGGAATTGCTTCATTGTTGCTTTTTGTTCATTTCTACTGTATTATACCCTAAATTTCTTTATGAGGCTAAATTTTTAAAAATTGTTTACATCTATTGATTAAAAGTTACACATATAAATACATAGATCCTTTCCCTTTCTGATTTTTCCGGTCAACTGAACCAGTTGCCCATTTGTGCATGTTATATTAGATGGTTAAAGCAATACATATGTTCATGGAATTGCTAAGTAGCAAGATAAATTAGTTTGTAATTCCATCACAAACTAGACCCCAGTAATAATATGTGCTAAGGGAAAGGAGATCAATGTGGGTTGGAGAAATCAGAGGACACAGATGTCAAAGAGGCATTTTTGAAAGACAGGATTTCAATAAAGGTGAGGAAGGGGCAAAGTCGTTACAGCTAGAGTGTAGTCATTACAGCTAGTCATTATTTGCTAGAGAGAGGAGAGTGGTTTCCCATCAGGGATGAATAAGCCTCATGAAAGAATGTGTTACAGGCCAGACGTGGTGGCTCATGCCTGTAATCTCAGCATTTTGAGAGGCCGAGGCTGGTGGATCACTTGAGGTCAGGAGTTTGAGACCAGCCTGGCCAACATAGAGAAACCCCATCTCTACTAAAAATACAAAAAAAAAAAAAAAATAGCTCCGTGTGGTGGTGCATACCTGTAATCCCAGCTACTCAGGAGACTGAGGCAGTGGTGATGCATACCTGTAATCCCAGCTACTCAGGAGAATGAGGCAAGAGAATCACTTGATCCTGGGAGGCGGAGGTTGCAGTGCAGTGAGCTGAGATGGTGGCACTGCACTCCAGCCTGGGCAACAGAGCAAAATTCCCTTTAAAAAAAAATGTGTTACAAAGGAGAGAGAAAACACTATAAATAGAGTATAATATATGTTGGTACAGATACATATGGGAGAGCCCAGATACAGGAAACTTACAGTACATTTCCCTTAGCCTCAAGGCTGCTTCTCAGTTACTCATTACTCACACTGTTGTTCATCTTTTTGTGTATGTGACATCTTGTTTTCTTAAAAAGATTTTACACTTCTGCATGGGGTGATTTAAGGTGATCACAGTCTTAGCGAAGAACACTTACTAAAACACTTACTAAAGTAAATTTAAAATAAAAATTTGTTTTAAACATTTCAAAATTTAAAATATATAAGTAGAACAGAGATAAAATCATCATCATCTTTATCATCATCGTTACCATCATCATCACCATCACCATCATCATTATCTCACCATCATTATCACCACCATCATCATCATCATCCCCATCATTACCATCACCATCGTCATCATCACCACCATCATCAGGATCATCATCATCATCACCTTTATCATCACCATTATCACCATCATTACTGTTATTAATACCATCATTACCATAACTATCATTGCGATCATCACCACCATCATCACCATTACCATCATCGTCACCATCATCAGCATCTCCACCATTGCCATCATGACCATTATCACTGTCACTATATTTTAACTTCCCTTTAGCGATTGGCATTTATTGAGTTCTTTCCATGTTCAGAGTCTGAGGGAATAGAGGTAGACCCACATTTTTAAAAAAGGAGTACATAGATCTGTGTACTTAGCTTATAAACCCATTGAAACTTTTATGCATCTGTTTTATGAATTAATCTCTAAGTAAAAGCTACTTGAGGTTTTCATCAGCTCTAAAACTTGCCAAAAATAACCTGTGAAATGCCTCCTTTTGATTTTTGTGGGTCTGCTGGCTGTTGTGTTAGGAGGCGTTACCCATTGCCAGTGCAGACTAGTCTGATTGCCAAAAATGACTCTTCACACTGGTTAATTAGATTAGGACCAGCAGGCTGGAAGATAAAGGCCACTCGGTTCCTCCGGCAGAAGAGTACACTTTATTTTTTTACCAACTAAAGATTTCCCAGTAGAAATAACCTAGGGGAAAAACTGCTATAGATAAGAGATTCATCAAGCCCATAAAGTATAATTAGAACTTTCAATTCTTTCCCACAAGAGGAATTCTAAAGGGGCATTGAGAAACTTGCAATACAGCATCCTACTCAAGTAATGGATTCATTTAGCAAATGTCAGTGTTTAACACTGTCTGAGTTTTGTAGATGGAGGAAGGTGGAAAATATGCAATTAACAATAAATGGGGGGGCACGTGAAATGGATTGTTTTGAATTTGTGATTCTACCTAAAAATATACAGGTAGAACAGTGTTGAGCACTCTCCTAATGCAAAATGCCATGCCTCCCTGCAAGGCCTAAGATCCTGAGATATTTGTAAATCTAAGAAGAAAGAAATAAGAAGAGCACACTGGAGGTGATGTTTATAAACCAGGCAGGCTTTCCAGACAAAATATTGCAAGGGACATAAGCTAAATAATTACTCAGTTTTTTCTACAAATCAAAATTAACTTCCCCTATTTGCTAAATCTAGCAACCCAGTCTCCCCGGTCAATACTCTCTACTTCTGAGTTCGACTTTTTTAGATTCCATATATAAGTGAGATCGTGAGGTATTTGTCTTCCTACTCCTGGCTTGTTTTACTTAGCATAATGTCCTCCAGCTTTATCCATGCTGTTACAAATGGCAGAATTTCATTCTATTTTAAGGCTGAATAAAATCCTATTGTGTATGTATATGTCATTCTAATCTCCTTTTCTATCACATAGACGACATCCTAATTTGGATGCCTTCATCACCTTTAACTTTAATCTTGAGACATTTTTCCTTGGCAAGGCTCAGGGTGAGGGGTGCTATTGGCTTCTAGTGGGTAGAGGGCAGGAAGCCTGATAAACATCTCACAACGTGTGGGACTGTCTCATGCCACAATGAAGAATGATCCAGGCCCAAACTGTCAGGCATGCTGCTGTTTGAACCCAGATCTCCTTCCTTCTTCATCCAGTAAGAGTATCCAAAATGAGTAACTGAAGCATCTTTTTCCCATTTTAGGTACTAAGACTAATACAGCTGCATGCCAACATAATTTTTCCCCCTAAGCACTCAAAATATCTTTCCAGAAACATAATAACTTATTATTATTATTTGCAGTCCAACTGTATACAGTTCTCGTTTTTGGAAAATTAGCCTACTAATGTAAGACTTAATAAAGTAATAGGAGGAAAACGCCCTTGTCTTAAAATATTCAAAGCTTGTTTGGAAAGAATATGCAAGCAACACACATTTTCCTAAGAACATACAATGCAATGAATATAAGCTAAATGAAAGACATAATTGCTAAATAGTTGGGGCCAATCAAATAATGCAGAAATGCCTTACACTGAAGAAATACTGCTCATCTTGACCAAGTATGACCACAAAGTTATCATGTCTAATCCTAGTCCTGGGCAATCAATTGTTCTAGGAGGATGTAAAAAAATGGTAGGATTTTTTGTTTGGTTCGGTTTTTGAGACATGGCTTCACTCTGGCACCCAGGCTGGAGTGCAGTGGTGTGATCTCAGCTCACTACAACTTCCACTTCCCGGGCTCAAGCCATCCTCCCACCTCAACCTCCCTACTAGCTGGAACTACAGGCGCACACCACCACGCTCAGTTAATTTTTTGTATTTTTTGTAGAGCCAGGGTTTTGCCATGTTGCCCAGGCTGTTCTTGAACTCATGAGCTCAAGTGATCTGCCCTTCTTGGCCTCCCAAAGTGCTGGGATTACAGGTATGAGCTGCCTCGCCTGGCCAAGAATGGCAGGGTTCTGTTTCAAGCCTGATTTTATAATAGGAAATAATAGGCAACATTTTCCAGTTGTCTTCCTCCAGCTGAAGTACTTTCATGAGAAATCGGCAAATCCAGCTCTCTTCTCCAAAGACGATGACAGTCTCTAGAGAAAACATTTAAAAAATTATATGAAGAAAAGGAAAGTTGGTATCATTCCCAAACCTCAAGTTACAGTTTCAGAGCTTTTTAAAGTATTATCTTATTTTGTTTTACTTGACAAATAATAATCATATATATTTATTGGGTGCAATTTGAGGCCTTAGTATCTATCTATATAGATATATATACATATATATAAAACATGGTATATTACATGATTAAATGAAACTAATTAACATATTCACCACTTTAAAAACCTATCATTTGTGGTGAAAACATTTCAAGTCTACTGTTTTAGCAATTTTGTCATATGCATTATGTTATAATTAACTATAGTCACCATGCTGCGCAATACATCTTCCAAACTTATTCTTCTCATCTAATTGGCACTTTGTATGCTTTGATCAACATCTCTGCAAGCCTCCCACACCAGCTCCTGGTAAGCACCATTCTATTCTCTACCTCTATGAGTTTTACCTTTTTGGATTTCACATATAAGTAAAATTGTATGGTATTTGTTTCTCTATGCCTGGTTTATTTCACTTAGCATTCTGTCCTCCAGTTTCATTCATGCTGCTGCAAATGACAGAATTTCCTTTTGTTTTAAGGCTGAATAGAATCCCATTTGTATCCACACAATATTTTTTAAATCTCCTTTTCCACTACCTCAAGGACATCCTAATTTAGATGTCTTCATCACCTTTAACTCATCATGACCAAGTGCATTATCTAACCCTCTTTGTCAGCATGCCACTAGTGATCACTGCCACCTTGGTGTCCGTTGTCTGAATTCATGTCTTCACTATCCCTTTCCAAACAAAAAACACACAAGATTAATCCTGGACTCTGCTCTTTTCCCACCTCTGAGATTCTGTGTGTCAGCATGTCCTGTCAATTCCACTTGGTAAATGTCACTTTAACATATCCACATCCAACCATGCCCACCCATAACACACATGTGCCCAAACCATTACTGTGTCTCCATTACTACTACAAGAAGGCTGCAAAGATCAGAGGAAGCCTGGCTGATGCTAAAAAAAAGCATCCACTCTTTTCTCATTGGCACCATCTTGCTTCCCTTCCAAACCAGTCAATGCTAGGAATCCAGAGTTATCCTTCCAAAACAGAACATGAATCTCACCACCCCCAGGTTAAAAATGTCCACGTTGCTTTTCATATGAATTCTAAATACCTTATCAGGTCTGCTGGACCAGTACAAAGCCCTCTGTCTACTGCTCCCATCTCATAATTCTCCCTCTTGCTCTCTCCCACCTTTCTCCCATGCTAAGTACCAGCCATATGGGGCATGATTTTGCCTGATTTTGCTCTTGAAGCATACTGAGCTTTCTTTCACAGAAGAACATTTCTTATTCTTTAATAATAGCTTGGCTATTTTCTCTCCACTCAACTTCTACTCAAAGCTACACTCAACCTTTTCTGCATGCTGTTTCTGCATCCCTCATTTCTGCAAAACTTCTTTGACCCACCAGACTAGATTAGATATCCTCTGTCATCGGCACACTGAATATAATATAAGAATTGAGTCTCTCATTTTTTCTCTGATCTGTACAATTTGTGAGCTGAGACGGTTCCTTTCTTAGTCATACACATCACCTGCTTACCTTCAACCGTATTAGAAGTCTAAATGTATACATCTCTCGGCAATTGGTATCCCTCAAGTTTTTCATGTTACAAGTATTTCAAATCTTGTTAATAATGGCAGGATAAATAACGTGAATTACTTTTGCCTGTGTTGTTCTGTGGGGAATATAGAACTATATCACCGTAATGGCAGACTTTTCCCATTTCCAACACAGCTCTGAGACTGTTTCATGGAAATACTGTATTTTCCCTTTTCGTTTATTCATCACTTTGACAGAAAGAATCTAGAATCAACAAAAGCAAAAAAAAAAAAAACCACAAAGAAAAATTGTATACTATTCTTCTTACTCAAGTGGATTAGAATATGGCATATGGAAGAAATATCCTTGGATTTGTTTCTAACATGACATAAGACTATGAGGGAGGAATGAACTATATCAGACAAAGTTCATCATATTTTTATTTTGAAAATGAAGACAGTGGATAAGATTCTTCAAGCACATAGCCCACATACTCCTTCAAAAGCTCACATAAAATTTTTGCCAAAAAAATTAACTCTTCAATTATGCAATTAATCAACTTATCACCAAGCATCAACCCGTTTAATAGGATTGACTTTGCCATATTGTCTGGTCACTACTCTGGGTTTATAATTCATTGAATACTTTGAAAAATCTTAAATTATTTATAATGTGACTTAAAAGTTGTGTAGAGCTTTCTGTAGGAAGCACACAATACAATCAGGGTTTCTCACCGTTGACCCTGATGATATTGGGATCCAGTGATTGTTTGCTATGGGGACTGTCCTGTGCATCGTAGGATTTTTAACATCACCCCCTGGTCTCTACACACTGGACACTGGTAGTGCCCACTCTCCCAATTGTGACAGCCGAAACTGTTTTCAGACCTTGTCGAATGTCACCCAAGGGGTAAAACCACTGGGAGTGATTTTACTCCTTGGGGGACATTTCACAATATCTAAAAACAATTTACTGCATGATGATTTAGATAAATTCAACTGAAAATGTGTGTCCCTACCATGTTCCAGGCAATATACTAAGCACTGAAAAGAAGAGGAATGAATAAGTGAATGAATGGATAAACAGAAAAATACATAAATAATGTCCCCTCCACTATCTCTTGCAGTCTAAGGGGGGGATGAGCATATGCATGTTCAATACATGTGTGCAGACATGGAAGTACTGAAAGTATAGAGACAGTACAGAGGCAGAAAAAAGAGGTACACAGGGATGGATGAAGAGATGTGTAAGAACAAAACTTTCCAGAAATGGTACTAGCTATTCAGGTTTTTGAGGGATGAATAGGCTTTCACCTGGTCATATGGCAGGGGGCCATAAAAGTGTAAGCAAGTTATCCATGAGTGGGCTGTCAATAAAACAAAATACAGCACTGAGGATAATAGGACTGAAACTTGAAAAGTTTGGAAAGCAAAAGAACACATTATCATGTAGTGCAACACTATGCAAAGCACAAATCCCATAAGATTCAGAAAATGTGGAAAGTAGTAAAGGCAGGCAAGCTGCACATTTATCAGGGCAGGAGAACCTGACCCAGACCTTTACTTTCAAATTGGAAATGAAAGGCTTTTACTGTTTTTCTCTGCATGATTTCGTGAGAATGAGGGAATCATTGATTATCCATGGTGGGTTTGCAGGCAAGAATGTTATTTTAGCCCCCATTGATGCAACTAAGAAAATGCAAACAAGTTAGATGATCCTTTGTGTTCCTAGGACTGATCACCTCGCAGCAGGTCTTAGTATTTGCAACCGGCAACTCACTGCACAATCATCTGGGAATATGTTAAATAGACCCATCCTGGTTCCTACCCAAACTGATAGAACTAGTTTTTCTCGACAGGAGGCCACAGAATCTGCAAGTAAAATGGTTCACCCAGTTTATTCTTACATGCTGCAAAGTCTGAGAATCTCTAGTCTGGTCTAACTTTCATAGTAACCTGCAATTTAAATAGGTAGAATTGCAAATCAAATCTGTTACTCTATGTGGAAAGTGAGTATAAAAATAAAACAAGGAATATATGTCATTGGAGGGTTTCCTAAATATGAAGACAGTAGATTTTAAATAAAAAGAACAAAGAGACATTACTTATGTGGAGAAAACCCCAGAGTGAAGGTTAATAAATTAATTTTTTAAAATTTTCTTTTTCAGACAGTCTTGCTCTGTTGCCCACGCTGGAGTACAGTGGCATGATCTCGGCTCACTGCAACCTCCGCCTCTTGGGTTCAAGCAATTCTCTTGCTTCAGCCTCCCGAGCAGCTGGGACTACAGTTATGTACCTGTAGCTGGCTACCTTTTGTATTTTTAGTAGAGACAGGGTTTCACCATATTGACCAGGCTGGTCTCGAACTCCTGACCTCAAGTGATCTGCCCGCCTCGGCCTCCCAAAGTGCTGGGATTACAGATGTGAGTCTCTGCACCTGGTCAAATGAAATCTTGAAATCAAGATGATATGAATTGTGAAAACTGTTTCTTCTATATTCTTTATGGGGGGATAAAAGAGAGAAGAGTTAAATAGACATTGGAGGTTTTGGTTGCAACATATATATGTATTTTATGTTTATATACTTATATGGTTATATATTTATTTATAATATTTATGTTATATGTAATTAAAGATAAACATTGGCCAATTTGTATTTCTATGGTAGCTTTTCTTTCCCTGAGCCTGTTAAAAATACCATGAATAGTTGCAGGAGCTTTCCATCCTGATTTTTCTTCTACTTGAGAGCAAGTAGATTACAAACCCATTAAAAAACTGCGCGTTAATTGTGATGCTAAAACGCTGTGAAGGGCCATGGTTTCTTGGTGAATTAAACAGGGTTACTTTCAAAGACAGAAATTAATTGTTTGTGACAAACTCGAAGTAAGAAGTGAAGGCATAGGAAGAAGGCAGTAGAGTAGCCTGGAGGAAGAGAGACTGCGAGGAGTAGATGGCATTTTATTCCAGAGTAACTCAGGAGACTGTGTACAGGTAGAGTTTTATAGACCACAGAAAAGTGAGGCTGAAAATAGATTCTTTTCATGCTGCTAGATGCTGGGTTCTCCATGCAAATTCCCTTTACAGAGATGCTGTGCTCTTGCTGCTATAAGTTCATACCTGCACTCTTTTTCAGAGAACCATTTATTTGCTTCTACCTCACCTGGAGATGCCTGGGAGTTGATACTCCTGCACACACTCTGAGTCAACTGCTAGCCAACGCCTGACCTATGCAGCTCTGCTTCATTTGCTCTGGGTGAAGAATACCCTCTGGGAACACTTAGGCTATACAGCTCCCCGTGAGATCAAACTGAGGGCTCCTGGTCTTCTCCACTTGCTTGTCTTTGCTTTTAATGGGTTTCTCCTGAGAACATTTGCTCAGTACCTCACTGCACAAGAATACTCAACCCAGGTCCTGTTGCGTGAGAACCAAACCTTAGACATGTGCTATTTGCACAATATTTAAGATACAGGGATGCTTTAAATCAGGGGTCCCCAGCTGCTGGGCCACGGACCACTACTGGTCCATGGTCTGTGGGCCGTGATTGAGCAAGCACAGCTTCATCTGTATTTACAGCCGCTCCCCATCTCTCTCATCACTGCCTAAGCTCTGCCTCCTGTCAGATCAGCAGCGGCATTAGATTCTCATAGGAGTGAGAACTCTATGGTGAACTATGCCTGCGAGAGATCTAGATTGCATTGCTTAATCTCCTTTGTCCAGAGCTCCAACTGGGACACTAGAAAAATACCAGAGCTGTAGGCCCAACCCTGCCTGGGTGTGACCTCTCCTTGATCTCTGCCCCCATTGTCAGAGGTCTTCGGACAGAGCAACTCCACCTTGAACAGGGGGCTGGGTAAAATGAGGCTGAGACCTAGGCATTCTTAGTCACAGGATGAGATAGAAGGTCAGCACAAGCTACAGGGCACAAAGACCTTCCTGATAAAACAAGTTGCAGTAAAGAAGTCAGACAAAACCCACCAAAACCAAGATGGGTGGAAAGTGACCTCCGGTCGTGCTCACTGTTCATTATGCACTAATTATAATGCATTAGCTGCTGAAAGACACTCCCATCAGCACCAGGACAGTTTACAAATGCCGTGGCAATGTCACGAAGTTACACTATGTGGTCTAAAAAGGGAGGAACCCTCAGTTCCAGGAATTGCCCACCCCTTTCCTGGAAAACTCATGAATAATCCACCCTCTGTATACCTATAATCAAGAAAAAACTGTAAATATACTCAGCCAAGCAGCTCATGCCAGGGCTCCACCTATGGAGTAGCCATTCTTTTTATTCCTTTACTTTCTTAATAAACTTACTTTCACATTATTCTATGGATTTGTGTGAATTCTTTCTTGCATGAGATCCAAGAACCCTCTCTTGGGTTTCCTGTAATACCGTGAATTTGATATTAGACTGCCAGGTGATTTTTTTTTTCATAAACTTCAGTCTTTTGAAACAAAACATTTCCAAACTATGAATCAGACAGTGTCTTTTATATTATTGTACACCAAAGGCTAAAGAAATACAGGTTGTTTTTTGTTTTTTTGTTTTTTTTTGAGACAGAGTCTCACTCTGTCGCCCAGGCATGAGTGCAGTGGCTGATCTTGGCTCACTGCAGCCTCTGCCTCCTGGGTTCAAGTGATCCTCTTGCCTCAGCCTCCCAAGTAGCTGGGATTACAAGCATGCACTGCCATGCCCAGGCAATTTTTGTATTTTTAGGAGAGAGAGGGTTTCACCATGTTGGCCAGACTAGTCTCGAACTCCTTACCTCAAATGATTCGCCAGCCTGGGCCTCCCAAAGTGCTAGGATTACAAGTATGAGCCACCGTGCCAGGGAAAGAAATGCACTTTTAATGGTTCTAATTTTGAATTAATTGATCTCCAACATCATTAGAAAGGTGTTGCATTCCATGGAAAGTTGTCTGTGGATTTTACTGAAAATCTCTCTTTTGCATTTTGTAAGATAATTTTCAGTCTCTTTCTCATAATTTTCCAACCAAATATTTTCATAGCCAAAATGATGATTTATTTTGCCATCTTTCCATCTCTATGAGAGAGAGAGAGAGAGAGAGAGAGAGATGTGCACATAAATTCAAGCTATTATGTAACTGGCTGTTGTCACATATTCAGACATTGTGAAAAATCATTACCCATTGTCTAAGCATTTGTTTCAGATTTCAGATGACTAATTTTATTGATCTTTTTTGACTTTTGAGGAAAACATCCACTTTCAATTAAATTCATTTTGGATTTACTAAAAGCATCTCTTAATATTGTCCTGTTTACTGTCATTTAATTTTTGTTTTACAGCAAACAGACAACTTTATGGATTTTCCCTGTCACAGAAAATTTCAAGTGACATTCAGGATATTTGCAATGTGCCTGCTTCAGATCTCTTTTTTCCTTGCAATTCAGGTCTTCATTTGCGCTTTAGCATTTCCACACAATTCTGCGCCTTCATTGTACATTTTAATAAAATGACAAATTTAAACACCAAGATAATCTAAAAGAAAGCAGAAAAGCTGAGGAGAAAAGGAGAACCAATGAGATGAATGCATAAAAGAGGTTTTTAATACCCATTTTTAGACTGCATTCTAGCCTGGGCAATAGAATCTACAATCTGTGGATTTTGGTATCCCCAAGGTGGGAAGGGGGCTTCTGCAACCAATCCCCTGCAGATAGCAAGGACAACTGTATATCCTGGCTTTATGAAGATTATAGTGGAGATATTGTGATTTTCAAACGTTTTGTATTTTAACATCAAGACCTTTTTTTTAAGTTACTATGGAAAGTTTAATTGTATCCCCAATATTTAAATAGATATTGTAAAATTGCTTTGGTTGGGTGAAGTTTTCAGACCTCCATTTGCTTTCCTTTACTTTCCACAATGACCTCAAAAGCTTTCTCATGGAATTCCAGGACTCTGAGGAACAGTTTGAAAGCCAAAGTCTGGCTTTAAAAAAAAAAAAAGAAAGAAACACATAAAAAAATAATAATACAGGTCAAGATCACAGTTTATGGAGTTACACTACTTGGATTAAAAGCATGGCTCTCCTGCTTATTATAATAACTATATTTCCCTAGAGAAGTTAATTCCACATCTTATTTTTCTCATCATCTGACGAGAATAATAGTACCCATATCTTAGGAGTTTTGTAAGGGTTACGTGAGTTGATGACTGTAACTTGTAGGATACTGACTGGCACATCATAAATACTGTATAGGTATTATGTAGAAATTATCTTTTTTTAAATTCAAGGAGTTAAGCAGAATGACTCCGGAAAGATTGTCCTCCATAACCCTTGTGTCTGCTCTCCTTTCTTATGAGTCATATTCCACGTGGACCTTAGTGGACTAAGAAGAAATAATTGAATGAACTTTTATTTTTCATGTAGTGTTATTGCAATAATGGTGTTTATCATCTCTCTTATTTTTGAACTATGCTAATTTAACTCTTCCTAGGTAAACTGATAAGGGATATAATAACAGAATGGTTTATGAATATTCTATCTGTAGAGCACTTGGAAATTCAGAATTCTTGAGTTTGGTTATCCCTAGCCTCTGCCTCCTGAGTAGTTATGATTATAGGCATATACCACCATGTCCTATTGGTT
The DNA here is from genome assembly GCA_963573385.1 of Cacajao melanocephalus. NCBI lineage: Eukaryota > Metazoa > Chordata > Mammalia > Primates > Pitheciidae > Cacajao > Cacajao melanocephalus. The sequence goes on along the minus strand of CAUYLG010012766.1, from coordinate 60,016 downwards.
CAAATAATATAATAAGAGTTTTCTAGTGCCCTAAATCTGTTACTGCATCTAGAGAATGTTCAGTTTTTAAATTCTGCAATATTGGTGACAATTTTAATTAGTGTTAGTAGATTCAAGAGCACTCCAACCCTTGTCTTTTTCATTGTCGAGGCCTACCTGGGAGGCTCATGGTTAGCTCATGGTTAGGAGGAATTGCTTCCTGGATGAAGCAGTTCCAGCTGGATTTGAAGCAGGAGAGTAATGTGGTCTTTTCCATTGGAAAGCAGCATGGCATAAGATGGTTGTTTTCAAACTCTTTACTCAGACATAATAGAGTTCCTTAAATACATTCTAGGAAGTCATTGAAAAAAATGGTACCAATCAAAGACTTACTCATTATTCCTGTCATAATATATAAAATGAGTTGGGATTTTAAGCATTTTTAAGGGCAGCTTTTTTGTCTGTGATCTGTTGATTAGGAAAAACATACTTCAAAAATTTTTAAGTATGTTAAATAGAAAATTTAAACTTTTTAAAGATTTAAGAGAATAAATAATACACAGAAATAACACTTTTAAGAAACTAGATAGATCTTCATTACACTGTAAAACAGTGAAAAAGTTATTTCTGAAGCTGTTATTTCTGTGTTATGTTACTTCAACTAGCTTACTCTCACCTTGAGGCTTTCTTTTCGCATTTATTGGAACTCAGTTTCTCAGAAGTCCAGTTTAACACAAAACTTTCTAATTTTATTTAAATTACGAACTTTATATTTAAATGAATATACTTTTCATCATGAAAGGGAAAACCTCACTTCTGCAACACAAAACACTTTTTAAAAAATAGTTTAGGATCTTGCATTTGTTCTGATAAACTGAGAATGTGGCTAATTCGCTAATGAAAACTTAAAAACTACTACTTTCTAGGTAAGGTTTTCATTCTAATTCAGGATATTAAACCGGATTATGTGAGTTCCTTTCATGTTATGTGCCAGAAATTACATAGCAAATTGTCATCAAAAATATGTTTACTCCTTTATCAAATGACAACTCAGTCAGGTCATCTATCCATTTTGGTAAAAGCCAAAAAATAAAAACTGGAAACAACCTTACTTGCATTAGAACCATTCATTTTTCTCGATATGAATACCAATGTTTTTACTTTGCCCTTTGGACTAGAATACCTCTTCCTTTTTGAAAGAGAGAACAGAGGTGGGAAAGAAGAACCTACATTCCATATAGATTATTTTACTAAAGAGTATATATGGTATAGTTCTGTAAAAAATTAATATTCACAACTAGCGGAGAAATGGTATCTCTAAAAGAATGCCCTGCACTTGTGTCACTTGGCTAATAATGATTTCTTATGAAAACATACCTTTCTTAATCTTAGATGGTGGCATGAGATTTGATTTGTCTCTGTTAATTTCTCAGTTAATAAGCAAAATTCCCTGGAATTAGTGCCTCTATTTCTGAATTAATGCAGATTTGTACATGTTTCATCTGTCCCTAATTCTATAATAGGAAACTGACATAGTACAGATCTTAGAGAAACAAAGAGGTTCTTTTAAAGAATTATAAATTATTACATCTAATTCTAAAATACAGAAAGATTTTACACTATCCTGGCTAGGAAAGGCCAATACCAATTTAATATTATACTTACTAGATAGTATTGTAATTACTGTATCTTAAAACAAAAGTTATTAATAAGACTGAAGTATCTTGTATCAATTTTTATAATTATTTCAAGGATTTTTTTGTAATTAGAAGCAAAACATAAGAAATGTCAATCTATAATCCATAATGGGAACTATAGATTTGCTCTCTACCCCCAAGAAAATAAAAGGAAAGAAAAAACTAATTTCCAGTTTACTTCTCTTAAAATCAAGCAGCTCACTTTTTTGATGTCAAAATGTTTTCTAAAAGATTACCATTTACTCCTTTACAATGATTTATAAACTGTACTATTCTGGGCAGGGAGAGGGTCAGTGGGTTGGTTACTTAAACCATTGTTCGATTAATAGTAATAACTAAATCAATTACTGGTTCTCATGTAAACCCATAGTAAAACATTAACAGCCCTGTATTGAAACTGCAGCCTCTGTTAATAGCAATACCCTTCTTTGCATAATACAGGTTATTTTTTATATATATATATTTTTTGCTTAATTTTCTCTTCACAGAAGTCTGTGAGTTAGGGCATAAGTATCTCTATTTCATTAATGAGGAAACTGAGGCGAGGAAAGTTTGATTTGCCAGTCATTAAGACAAGTTATTAGGTGTTAAAACTGGGTTGTTATTCAATACATTTTGAGATAATGTGTTTTTTCAAAATTACGCCAATCAACCTATAAGAAATGCTTATGTTTTTTGTGTGTGTGGTAAAATATAACATAATTTGCCATTTTAACCATTTTAAGTGTATGGTGACACTAAGTATATTCACATTTACAATTATTAAAAATATTTTTATATTTAGTTCAAAAGATTGGCCCCCATAACACATGAAGCCCTCATTAAGTAACATTAATGTCATGCCATTTAAAACAGTTTCCTTAGGAGGTTATATACACACTTATTCATTTGATGATCAAAGTGTTAAAAACTATTCATATACTCCTTTTGAGTATCACTAGTGGATATTTTTCATCCTTCAATGACAGAGTTGCTTTTCGAAAGCCAGAAGTTATTCAGAGCATTTTTTTCAGAATATTGTAGATGATCAAGCTGGGTAATTTTTTTCAAGTAATGAATGACTTATGAAGTCATTCACTTAGCATATATTTATTGAGAAGGTCTATTAGGTGACTTGCACTCTTATAGGCACTAATTATACCACGATGAACAAAACAGTTTCTTTCCATAGAGTTTACATTCTAATGAGGGAGAGGAATATTAAATTGATCATGCATTACGATAAGTATCATGAAAAGAGAAAGTAGAGTGCTAACAGGAGGCTGGAGAGTACCTAATTATGGCTTGGTGTCTCATTTACCAAAAGTAGCATGAGCTTTGACCAAAGAATATGTTTGAGTTTCGCAGGTGAAGTTAGATGGACCAAAAACCATGTGCAAAGCCACTAAGAAGGGCAAGTTTGAGGAACCAGAAGAGTAGTTTGTGGAATAATGTATGAAGGGGATTGAGACAAAATGAGTTTGATGGAGTAGGCAAAAGCCAGATCATATAGGGAGAATTTAGATTTTAATGTGTTACAAAGGCTCTAAAGGTTTCAGGCTACCATCTTCTTATCTGATTTATTGCATTTATCTGCTAGCAGTTTCTTTGCTTCTATCCTTACCTTCCACAATCTGTCCTTAAAACAACAGCCAGCAATCCATTTCAAACCTAAGTCATTTTCTGTTACTTAGCTGATAACACAAAATGCCTTCTTGTTTCACACAATGAAAGCCAAAGTCCTTAAAACAGAGTATAAGGCCCTGTAGGATCTGGCCCCATACCAGTTTACTTCCTATCACTTACCTCCATGCTTACCTTGTTCCGTCCTCACTGGAGCTCTCAGCGTGTCAAGAATGTTCCTGCCTTAGGGTCTTTGAACTTGCAGTTTCCTATACCCGTAATGTTCTTCCTCTAAATATTTATATCCTTGCTCTCTCACTTCCATTAGGTCTCTATCATCTATCAGTCAGATCCTTCCCCAGTCACGCTATAAAAAATAATGACTGTACCACATTCCATACAGTACTCATAACCATCTGGCATGCTTTATTTCTATTAGGGTCTTTTGCACATCTGTGTATCTTCCCCGACTCCCAACACGGACACCCTCTCTCCACCCTTCAACCCTCACCCTGTGCTCCCTCTCTGCCATGAGTGCTGGGATTTTTTTTTAGTCACTGTTGTAGCTACATTGCCTGGAGTAGTGTCTGGCATATAGAAGGCACTCAAATTAATCAAAGGTGAAGGGAATAACAAGTGTCTCTGTAGGTTTTGTTTATATATCATAACGTTAGATGTAACCATTTAATAAAATTCCATAGTGGTAGGAAGAAGAACATAGGAGAAATAAATTTGGGGTGGGGAGGAGATTATGAGATAATCTTAGGCATGCTCGGTTTATAATATCTGTGAAACATCCAAGCAGATAGATGATAGATAGTTGGATATTCTAGTGTGGAATATAGATCAGAGGCCTAGGCTGGAAATAAAAATCTGCCTGTTGTAGATGGTATTTAAAATCATGGAAATGGCTGTGTCTAAATGCGTGCTTCTATGAAAAAGATGTCCCAGAACTAAGCCCTACAATGCATTTGAATGGAGGAATGAGGCTTCTTTTGCAATAGGAGGAAAGGAAGGGATTACGGATGCAAGCAGTGTCTAGATTTTGTGATGGCTTCCATTATCCCCAAAATACAAGACTAGATCATGAGCTAAGAATGAAAGGGTAAGAAGATTGCTCAGCAGTATTGAGGTCTCATTTGATATTGGGGGTCATCAATTTAGAATGCTGTAAATGTATTTGCTTGAAATTTTTTCCAACAATGTTTAGTTACATGGTTCATAAAACAGATGCCTAGATTTATATAGAGTTGGAAAGAGAAAGAGGCAAAGGAGTTATTAATAAAAAGCAACTGAACTTGTTTTCTTGTTTTTAATAGCTAATTTATTTAGCTGACTCAACAAGCATCCATTGAGTCTCTACTATGTGCCAAGCATTGTTCTAGACATTGGTATACATAATTTTAAAAGACAGTATTTGTCCTCTAGAGGTTCATGGTTCAGTGAATGCCGTAGACATATAAATAAGTAAGATATAATGTGCTATACAATAGAAAACGTGATCAGCAAAATGTCATGGAAGCAAAGAAAGAAGGGTCGTTGGGACATAAGAGGCTTTACTAAGAAGGTGAAATTTGAGTCACATTTTTATTTCATTTGTTAGAGTGCATTACTGTACATTATGACTTTATATGTTCATTTGGTCATAAAATAGCAGAGAATTACGAGAAGTACAAATTAAAACATTATAGCTCATGCTTGTTTCTACATTTTTTTACCTCAGAAATTCCTATATCAGAAATCTCTTTTGCTACAGCAAAAACACATTGTTCATACACTCATAAAAACATTGGAATCCTTTATATGCCAACCATTTTTTTTTCCTGCTACCTGATTTTTTTATTTTTTTTTATATGCCAACTATTGATGCTTTTTCACACATGTTGCCAGCTCTAAGGAGTACCAAAAATATCTTGAGCAATATATAATGCTTATTCTTAATGCCTCAATTATATATCAGATTTGGTGTATAACACATAATACTGCTTCTGTTACTATATTTGATCCATAATTGAGGCATTATGAATAATTTCTAGGGCTTTTCTAAGTGCTGTGTTCTATACTTTGCCAGGAGGCGGCTTCCAATAAGTGTTTTTAAAAATGAAACAAATTTGTGACAAAAATGCTACTGGTTTTTTATAAGGGAATCCTTAATATTAATAGTAGAATGAAACATACTTTGAGCATCCTTTTATTCTTACAGTAGTCTCATCGTGTAATACCATACCAAAAATATATCTGCCATCGTGATGATACCACCGTCTTCCTGGAACCTCTTTCACCTTCCCTGAGACTTGTTCCCTTGTTTCCTCTCTGTTTTATACTTTTAACTCACCTCTTCACCTTCTTTCTTCCTTTCAGCATATATACATAGTCAAGTCTTTTTTTCAGATGGGAAGTAGATAATGAGGGAGACAATGGAAAGGATGATCTTGAAAAGGATGATCTTTGCTTTCCACCTTCTTTTCCATCTCCCATTCAGTAGTTCTTGTCTCACCAGTCTGTCAGGTGCTTAGCATGGTAGGTCAAAGCAGGGATTTTGATACTGGACTGCCTGGATTCAAATCCTAATTCTGCCACTTAGAAGCAGCGTGACCTTGGATAAGAAACTTCATAGTTTCTTCATTTGTAAAATGAAGATAAAGTGCTTAAAAAGTGCTTGGCACATGTAAACGTATAAAAATATTAAATACTGTTATCATTACTGTTATTATCATACCACCCTATAGAAATCCTTTTGATACGGTCACCTTTGACCTCTTGTTTCCTAGGTTCCTTGTAGCCCCTTTATGTTTGAGAGTTTGACATCCATTTACACACTAACATCGAAAATTTGTCTCTTCCATAATTCTTTCTTCTGAATTTCCCTCCAGTTTGTAACTGTTAAATGAACATTCCTGTCAAGATAAACTACATGTAACTTAAACTCAAGATGCCTGCTTACACTAATCTTGATTATTTTATTTTCTACACTTTCTTATAGGTACAACCCAGTAACCCAAGTCAAAAACCTAAGACTTATCCCAAGTCCTGTTCATTTTACTTATTCTATATGACATATTTTCCCCTTTCCTCTCCTACTAGTACATAATTTCAGTGCTTCAGCATCTTTTTTGTGAACTATCAAAATATGTGTGTCATCTCTTTGTTCCTTTATTGTCCTCTTCAAATCCATTGAATACACTGCTTCCATATTTATTGTTTTACAAAGCAAATATGATTATGATGTGTTTCAAACCCATGCCCCGTCACCTAAACGATAAAATCCAAACTGGATTCTGTCTACCTCTTTAGCCAAAACTACTTTCAATTTTTAGAATTTATTATGTTTCAAAACTTTGTATATACTGTTAATGCTTCCCTACTTGCCTTTTTGACACTTTCCCTCTTTCTTCTACCATTTCTTCTGGACAAATACATATTATGTGGTGAGAATTGTGAAAACGGAGGTTATCTTTGGTTTTCTTTTATATCCCCAATGTTAGTTTAGTGCCAGATAGTCGTAAGCACATTAGAACAGTGTTTCCTGTAATGTGTATGGACAGGACAGTTCTGGTCAACAATAAAGTAAGCACAGAAATTGTAAGTGATCAAAACTCTCTATAGCAATTTGATAGGGTAATTTTATATCAAGTTTAATAATAAGCAAGACTTCTTTTTTGTTTGGTGTTTTTAATTTTTCTAGTGGTTCATTTTTATCGTATCTTACACAAGTACCAATTTGTGGTGATTTGAGAATTTTTTTGAAATTAGTCCTTTTATACACATGGTTTGAGAAACACTGCATTAGAAAAATTATTTACCAGAAATATTTGGAATTTGACCTGAGCTATCTAAACTCCCAAAGAGCACAGTAATTTTAATAAGAATTATAGCACATGATATATATTTCTTGCAACTGAAAGATCAGAGAGCTACCTATATATGTATAATAACTCTTGGACTGTATATGGTCCTGCAAATGCAGTCAATTTGATAACACTTGAATTGAGCTGGCATGTTAATCACAGCTTGACAGATCATATTAGCAACACCATGGAAATAGTTCATTGAACTATTTTCACAGTGAATTGTGTGAAAAAAAAATATTTTAGAATACTATTTGTATACTTACAGAGACTCTTGAAGTAATGATCTCTTAATAAATATTTGTTGAACAATTATTTAAAGTTTTTTTATTACAAAAATGGCTTGTAAACTTAAAAAAAAAATTCTGCTGTCCCTTCCTATATGCCTTTGCAGAAGAACTAAGATTAATAAAATCACACAATTCTTAATACTTGTTTATTCAAAATTGTTTCTTTACTGAATATTATGTGCAAGGGACTGAACACAGACAAAATTATAAAGAACCATTTGTTTTTCATAAATTCTTTGTCTTGCTTGCCTTTAGGCAAGAATTTATGAAAAATAATTTAAAAGAATTTTAAATTTTTTAATTAACTTTTTAAAGTTAATTCTTTTAAATTTCACTGTGAGCCAGTTTTGAATTATTAATGGGTAGGAAATAATATAACTTAACATTAAAATTAAATTCATAAGCTTCCATTCTTCAAAAAAAATATAACTTGCACCAACATTTCTTAATGTTGGTTTTGGTTTTAGCATACTTCCCATAAAGTGAATATATAAATTTTAAAAATTCATGAATAGCCTGTTATTAAAAAATAATAAAATCAGACAACACCGCTGACATAGGCTAGTATTAATAGTTTGAAAACCTTATTTAAAAACACCTTATCCTAATTTTATAGCCTTTTTGCTGGTGACATAATTGTCACAGAGACTTTCACTTTTATCTGTGTCATAAGTGAATCCTCCATTCGTATTATTTTGACTTCCAATATGAAAATTAATGGTCTTCACATAATCATGGCTTTTTTAACATTGACATCTCTAGTTACAGAATTTACTCACTGCAAGTAATAGGTAGTCTTTTTGGCAAACTTAAATTGTCCTTCCTTGGTCCTATATAGATGAGGGGAAAAAAGGATTGACATTTCTTTGCTAGCCAACAAAATGTTTCCCATCAGTGTCAGTACTTTTACTTCCTAGAACTTTGACAGTAATTCTTTATTTAATTCAAATAGTGTGTGAAGAAGAAATACCATAGAATTTGAAGGAAAAGAACAACAGTGGGGTCTTTAAATGAAGTTTAATTTTATTCATGTCTTAAGCATAGGGACCAGATTAATGATATATATTCAAGTGTTAGGACAACATCCTTGTTCAGTTTAAAAACCTTGCCTTTAAAACTACTTTTATTTTATTTAACATTTTTATGTTGTAAGTATTCTAGTTCTCTCTTCACTGACAAGAGGAAAAAAAAACAGTTAAAAGTTTTAAAAAATAAATAAGAGGAAAATTATATCCATTTCTATTTTACTTGCCTAAGTTTGTTCTTTCTTAAAAATTGAAGAGAAAATAGAGATATAAAGTCAAACAGCTGTAGTTGTACATGCACTTACAAAATATGTGATCTTCAGAATTGATCTCTCAAATTTAATGAGATTTGCCTTTCTTAGAAAAACTATAACAAAAATAAGAACATTAAGTGACTTAAAATATGTATCATTTAAAAAATCTGCTTGATTAAGAAACAGGTCCATATTTGTAGTTTTTAATTGAAAAAGTTTACCTCAAACTTTCCTATGTTATCCACTCTGTGTAGCATTACAGAACTAAAGCCAATATCCCAATATTAGTAGATTGCTTTGGAATCATACAGTACCTTTTCAGAATGTTTATACTATTGTCATGATGAATTAGAAAACAATTGACATGGCAAATCTGAAAATTCTTTTCCATCTTACCTTAAAATCCAGAAAAAAAAATGTTTGAGGATATTCCAAGATGACTTTAACCATGGATTACTTCAGGTTTTATTTTTTAAATCATAACAAAATAAGAATGAATCCCTTTAGATTCGGCTTTTATTTTTAGTATTGGTCAGTTAGAAGGTATAGCTATTTTTTTAAGGGTTGTGAGTGGTATTACATTTTAATCAGTTATGGAATGAGTTACGCAACTCAAAAGCTTTAGGTAATCAAAAATTAAGTTTGTTTTCTTTCCTGTTCTAGTTACCGGTTTACTAAAATAGTGAGCATACATGATCTCTTGAGAATTGGGCTTCTGGAGCACCTGAACAGAAAGGGAGTGGTTCATATTCAGCATTACAAAAGACAACTTTCTCTTTTTGAAGGGGATTACTTTGGCTATTTTCCAGGTACTGGGGAAATTCCAAATGCATTACAAGTTATTGGGATGGCTATTAATTATTCATTTCCTAAAATATGTTGACAACAGACTTGAGATTTGGTTATACAGTAGAACATTATTTGACTTCAATTTACAAAAAAACTTACGTAGAAATTTAGCAAAGTACAAAATTGAGACTGTTCCATGCAGTAGTTATATTTTTTCAGAAAACTCTAGAAACATCAGGCTTATTAGTCAGAACATACTTAGCGGAAGTACTTTCTGGAAGTAATGGAAGAGCAATAGAATTTGTGCATGTGTATATAAAGAAAAATTATGGGCAGTGAATTGCATCTTTCCAAGTAATTACATAACAAAAGAAAATTATATTTCACATAATATTTCAGTTTTAAGATAATAGGTTAAGGAAGGGTATATATAATTAGAGAGTTTTTAATAGAGAATTAATTCTTTAATAAAGAATACATAAACCATTCAAATATTTTATAAATAATTATTCAAGGTATAATTAATGGCCTGAATATATTGAACCATATCACAGAATGTCCATTGGATGAGACATTTGTTTATTTAAAATAATTCCTTTTTCAAATTTTTATGTCTGCATCCAGGTTGAAGTTTTAGGGGAAATGATCTTCATAAAAATATATTTCAAAATATATTTCCTTTGCATATCTTTTACTTATGGATTTATCTTGATAGGTGTTGGGGAAGTCACAATGGTTATTTTCCTTCATTAGGAAAACGTCTTTGGGCATTATTAGGACTTTTATTTTTGAACTTAGAGAACTTTAGGCTGCATTCAAATTATAACAGGGTGCAATTCAAATCTCGTTTTAGACAAGTTCTTTCTCACTGCTCTAAGTCTCTCTAAGGACTACTTCTAATCTTTCTACTATACAAGTTCTCATCCATTCCACATACCTTATTGAGTGTGCCCGATATTGTGATAGACCTTGAGGTACAAAGGTGAATAAGACATAGACTCTGCTCTGAAGTGCAGTGTAACTGAGTTCGAGGTATCAAGTTAGCCCAGAGAAAGGCTTCCTTGATACATAGAGGAAGATATAACATTTAGAAGAGATATTGAAGTGAGTGTTAGAGAATAAATAGGAATTTCTTATAGGGGATGAATATTCTAAGAGGGGAAAGAGTGCATGCAGTCTTAACATGTTAAACTAAGGAATATGTCTTAAGACTCCTAATTCAAATTCAAGATTACTCTTACTGCAATTTCCCATATAAAATACATATGAAGGCACAAGCAGAGAACCACAAAGCCAGTTTGAAACCACAAAACCACTTAGCAGTCACTTCTCACTAAATAATTGTCTTGCACATACACTAGCCATTCTTATCATTCCTCATGGATCAACTTTTCCTGATAGCTCATGTTCTAAACTTTCCAACCAGTCATTATATCATGGTTAATGAATTCCAAAAGTCTACCATATACTAAACAGCAAATGTTGTTTTTTAATTCTTAAATTTTCAAATGTTGTTGTTAATTTTGTGTACTAATAACTTACAGTGGAACATTTAAAAATATTTAACCTAGTTAACAGATCATTTACTTGTTAATATAAGTTTTTCTCTTTTGCATTAAAAATTGGAACTATTAGTACAAAGTCTTTTTCTTTAGCTATTGCTTTATTTTTAACATATTTAAATTCTACCCAATTTTAGGACCAACTCTAGGTACAATTATGATATAAACAAAAATGTGGCTTAAGAAATATGTTTTATGATTATTCTTACTGCCTCATATTTGGACCTGATTATGTTAGTAATAAATTTTAAGTTCTAGTTCTCCTGAAACACTGAAGTTTTGGCATTTGTCAATGTCAGGCAGTTGAACTCTAATAAATTAATAGGGGCATAGCGCCAAATGGCGTGAGACTGGTAGACGTGTCACAAAACTTCTAAGTAGCCCCAAAAATAACATACTCGCTAATACTGTTGATATATATAGTCTCTTGTTTTTCATGATACATTCATATATATTCTCAGTTTTTACTAAGAACAACCATGGCTGTTGCAGGATGTTTTCTTCTGTTTAACAGTCTAGGAAGCATTGAGAGTAAGGGATATTCACATAGGCACAACACATTCATGATTTTAGCCCATATTATAATACACTCAGTGAAGTATCTTACAGGATAAAAGGGAAGTTTTCTACTGCTGCCTACATATGGAAGACTTTTAAAGCATATATGTCTTTAAGAAAAGAATTGTTTTGGGATAGTCTCATCTGATAGAAAAATGATTGTTTTATAGTAGAAGAATCTTCGACATGGATACTTCAGAACTCTATTATTTTCGTTACGGAACTAATAAAAAATGCATATTTTTAATTTTACGCGTTTTTAAAGTTTATGAGTACATAGTAGGTGTATACATTTAGGGGGTACATGAGATATTTTGATGCAGGAATTCAATGTATAATAATCACATCAGGGTAATATCCATCACCTCAAGCATTTATCCTTCCTTCATGTTTCAAACAATTGATTTTTAATGTACAATAAATTATTGTTGATTGAAAATTATCTTTGTTCATTAAAACATTGTATTTAATTGTAGCCAGTCCAAGTAACTAGTTTTCTTATAATTGTCAGAAATGTTCATGTTCTAAGATAGCCTCATGTGAAAATGTTAAATAATGAATTGCATAAAGTAATTACTAATCAAACTACATTATAACGAACTTTAAGAAACTGGCTTCAGCCAGGCACAGTGTCTTACATCTATAATTCCAGCACTTTAGGAGGCCAAGGCAGGTGGATCACTTGAGGTCAGGAGTTCAAGACCAACCTGGCCAACATGATGAAACCCCATCTCCCCTAAAAATACAAAAATTAGCCAGGCATGGTGGCATCTGCCTGTAATCCCAGCTACTCAGTAGCCTGAGGCAGGAGAATTTCTTGAATCTGGGAGGTAAAGGTTGCAGTAAGCCAGGATTGTGCCATTGCACTCTGCACTCTAGGCTGGACATCAGAGTAAGACTACATCTCAAAAAAAAAAAAAAAAAAGAAGAAGAAACTGGTGTTTTTTTTTCTGCCAGAATTATGGCATTGAATACCAATATAACATCACGTAGGGCATGGCAATATTTTTAATTGTTTGATCTTTTTTCTACTTATGCCTTGAAATCTGCCAAAAATTATGAGAACTTTCAATATTTTAACTGGTCTTCATACTATTTTAAGAACATATTGACTCGTGGCTGGGTGCAGTGGCTCACGCGACTGTAATCCCAGCACTATTGAGGCCCAGGCAAGCAGATCACCTGAGGTCAGGAGTTCGAGACCAGCCTGGCCAACATGGTGAAACCTCCATCTCTACAGATAATACAGAAATTAGCCGGGCATGGTGGTGGGTGCCTGTAATCCCAGCTACTGGGGAGGCTCAGGCAGGAGAATCGCCTGAACTCAGGAGACAGAGGTTGCAGTGAGCCAAGATCATGCCACTGCATTCCAGCCTAGGTAACAGAGTGAGACTCCGTCTCAAAAAATAAAAATAAAAAAAGAACATATTGACTCCTAGTGGTATGTTCAAGATGAAGGTGGAAAGGATGGCATTTTTATGATGAGAGAGAAACATCTGACATCACCTTAGTTTTTAAACTAATATGATTTGTGTATTAGTAGAACAATTATATTCACTATTGGATTTCTGTATTTATGTGTGTACAAATTGTTAGGAAGTATAGCTTGTTAGAAAGTATGTTCAACAAATAGAATGCTTGTTTGGGCCCACTTAGGACTAATAATAGCTTGAATTTAAATATTGGTTATGATATGTTCACAGATAGCATAGGCAAGTTACTTATCATTAAAATGATTTGTGTTTTGTTGTTATTTGTTAACACTGAATTATAATCAGTTTGAAACTAGCATGTATCACTGTGAAAATAAATGCTGGTCTCTGTTTCAAGGAGTTTTTAAAAATCAAAGCAGAGGATCATTTACAAAGCAGATAATGGATTGAATGAAAAATCAGACAATGGGGCAGAAAAATTTTTAAGAGGTACTTCCCTTCCTTTGGTTTAGTACTTAGGTAGCCTGAAGATACTTTTGAGATTGTTCTTTACAAATATATTTTTCCTCCATTTAGTAGTATTTCATTCAACAAAAATTTATTGACCTCTCTATGCCAAACATTGAAGGAAAAGAGTAAAAAGAGGATAAATGCATTACTAAATACAGGCAAAAATATTTTTAGTAAGCATACATTTACTGTGCACATGCTTAGTGCCAGGTGACGTAGTGCTCAGTGCTGGAGGTGTAAATAAGAATACCCTGATACCTGCTTTCATGGAGGTCTCAGTCCATTTGACAAAACAAACTAAAAGTTACAGTATATTATCAAGTGCTGTAATAAAAGTAAGCAGTAAGCATTAAGGAAATTTACAGGAGAAAACATTATAAGGAAATCTAAGGGAAGCTTCTCAGATAGAGAATCTTGATGGATTAATAGAAGTTAGTAAGGTAAAAAAGTACACTTTCAGGTAGATGGAGTAATGTTGCAAACTTTCAGAGTGAGGGGATATGTGGAGGAATGACTTATTAAATAGAGCTGGAACAGTTGAAAAGGAAAGGGTATTGACAAAAGACAAAGCTGCGTAGATAAGCAAAAGATAAACCCTTCTGAGAATCTGAGTTTTTAATCTGTAAGCAGGGAGAGCAGTTAAAGGATTTATAGCAAGGAAGCAACATGACGAGATGTGCATTTTAAGGAGATCACTCTGGATGCTGTTGGAAAGCTAAAAAAAAATTTTCAGTTATACCTGTAAGCTCTTTCCAAGATAAGAGTACATGTGAATAATTAAGTACTAACAAAGTTTATGAATTACTTAGGTTTTCAAATTTTGGTTCTTTTGAGATATTTGTAAATTAGGTTCCTTATGTAATTGTATTAACAGACAATAATGGAATGTTATATTCTTAGCATAACCCTGAGCTGATCAAATTATAAGAAGTGGAAAACAATTGATAATTGTTAAAGATTGCTATCTGACCTCTCCTTTGCCTGACTGTTTAATGTTGATCTTATTTTGTACTAAGTCAGATGATAGTAACTGATGACATTTACCCTCTGTGTATCAATGATGTATTCTAAATTGCCTGGACCTCCCTCTAGTGCTAGATTTATAATTAAAAGGATATATAATACAAAGAAGAAGAGAAACTGAAACTCAAAAGGAGTATAAAAGATTATGAGAGCGGTCTAAGAGTTAGGAAGAAAGTTAGGGAAGCATCCTTTCTCTTAATTGCCTCCTACACTGTAGCATACCCCTCTTTCTTTTGCTCACATACATAAAAAGTTCTACTGTTGAAAATAGGTGTATGACTCTAAAGGCCTGTATAGCTCACTCCAAACATTTTAGCTGTTTTTATTATTTTCATTGCCTAAGAATATAATCACAAATTCCATGATATTATATATCATGGAATTTTTGCCTTGAGGTAGGGGCCAGACTAGCAATTTATAATAAATAATACTATTTGTATTATATAGAAAGTTTCTAAATAGATATTATTGACTACTTCAGTAAATATGTTGTTTTATAATTGAAACCACAAAATTGAGTACCATAATTATTTTTAAAAACTAAGTAAACGTTGTCTATGCTTATTTGGTAATTTTAGCTAAACAATGCATGGTATATAGTCATAGTTTATAGTATCTAAGTTATCTGTATGAATTCAACAGGCTGAACCTTTCATAGCTACCAAACCTATCTAACTTAATACAAATGACTATAAGCAAGCTTCAGAAAACTTTGATTTCCATTTATGTGAATCCAAGCTCTCATAGAAGTGGGTTTCTACTATTTTCCGTGCAAGCAACTAGCTTCCTTGCAGCACTTTGCCACTTAATTCCAATAAAAATATCTGGCTACAACAACAAAATTTACCCATGTGACCATATGTCTGTGTTAGTCATTGCATATTCTAGACATCTAATTGATAATGTAATACTGGGTTTGTATTGAGGTCAAATTATATGAATCATCACCTTAAAATTATTCCAACTTGAGATAAAATATTGTGGAAAAAATGTACTTCTGCCATCTGTTTTATTTTAAATGTGACATTATTTAATTCAGAATTGGAAAGAGCTGAAAAATTAACTTATTTATAGTTATATATTTATTACATCATTTATGACATTAAAGAAGAGTTGGAAGTGAGAACACACTTAGCCAGAGTTCATATACTTTTCTTAGGCTCAAGTAATCTGTACTGTCTCTTCTAAAAATGGTTGACCAAAGAAGGTTTAAAAGCTGCTCGTTCATGATAAATAATTGACCATGGAAGCAGTAAATACCTCTATTAAGTTAATTTCTTGCTTGCACTCTATCTCAGTTTTTACCTACTCAGGCTAATTTGCAGGTGCCTGGGATGAGTAGACAATCCATAAATTCTACCAATCAAGTAAAAGAAGGAAAGAAAACTGAGCTTCTCTCCCAGTTACCAGGTAGTTTGCTGTGGTTAAATTAATGCAGATTTTACAGCAGCAGATATTAGCATTTTCATTTATTATAAGTAATTATTTTGAAATTTGGGAAATGAATAGTTTAGTGCATCATTTGAGTGTTTATTTGACCAGTTATTAGTGCAAGAAACCGTCATGTAAATTGTTCTCTATGTGTTATTGCAAATCAGTTTGTTTCTCTCTTCATTTTAACATGTTTTATGAAAAATGCAGTATGGTTATTTCTACTTGAAAATATATTTTATTCTTTGCAGTGTTTGAGCAACACACCTCCACTTACTGAGTATTTCCTCAATGATAAGTATCAAGAAGAACTGAATTTTGACAATCCCTTAGGAATGAGAGGTGAAATAGCTAAATCTTATGCTGAACTGATCAAGCAAATGTGGTCTGGAAAGTTTAGCTACGTCACCCCAAGAGCCTTTAAGGTTAGTGTGATAAATGCATTTCGGCAAGGGCACCGGCAAGGGTAAAAAATTGGTTCTTGGGGATGGGAGAGTGAAAAAGAGTAGCTATTACCGTGGATTATGGCCCTCCAAAGAAACACAGTACATAAAAAGATATACACTATATCTGTGGTATAAAATTTAGGTGGGAGGGATATGAAACAGTTGATCAGTTTCTTTTTTTTTTTTAAACATCTAAATCTGGGATGGGGAGAATAAAAAAACGTTGAAAAACACTGGTATGGTACAAGAATGACTACAGAAACAGCAATGAGCGTTTGCATAGTTGTTTTAGAATACAGTACATCTCTGGAAAACCTATGTGAATATTCTACATAAATGGGAAAGACTGAATTTGGGCATATCACTGAACTCTAAGAATTCATTTAATTTTGAGAATCACTATGAATTTGAAAAATTATCAAAATGAAAATAGTCTGCACACCAAACACTAAAAATTAAATGTACTTTCAGTATAGTTCTTAAACTTTTAAGGTTATTCACATTTGTGAATTGTTACTTATCAAGGAATTTAGTTTATTGTTCAAATAAAAATTGAGCTGAAATTTAGCTTTATGGCTGAAATTTAACTTCATGTTGTTAAGAAAAATTTCCTAAATAATTATATAGGTGAAACTTTGAGAAATTTTAAACTTATAAAGAGAATAAGCAGTTTTAAGTCATTATTGATACAAGTAATTTAAATGGCATTCATATAGGACACCTACTAGACAACATTTTTTATTAGCTATATACTAATTCTTAGAAAATAAAAAACAACCAGAAAATCAAAATACCTCTGTATTTGTCTTCCTTAACATTCTGAACTTTGGACACACTAGTCGAGACAAACCATCTCTCAGCCCGTACCCAGCATTCTACTTGGTTTTGTTTTGGTAGATATTCTCTCTCAAAATTATTTGTTCATAAGTTCTTGATATATAAGACTTTTTTCTTTCGCAAGATTTATACTATTGCATTTATTTTCAGTTTCATTCAAAAATACTTAGTGATGCAAAGATTAGGAAAATTGGATATGAACGTTAATATTGGTTATCTCTATGAGATTCATCCTCCTTTTACACATAGAAACTAAATGAGAGCTTAGAATACTTAAAAACGCTTTCAGATACATAATTATTTATATGTGGTAATATAGCAAGGATGAGAACCTGCCTCTTAGTGTCTACCTATCAAACATTTATAGGAGGAGGCAATAGGAATACCTAGAGCTAAGAATTGAGAACATCTGGAAAATCCTTTGACAAATAGTGAAACAACAATTAATGACAGTGAAATCTATGATCAAACAAAGATGAGTACATTTATATATATTAAAGATTTCATATGTTGATCTATTTTGTCCCAGATAAGCTTTGTTGAGGAATGCAAAACAAAATATTCATATGTATTCCTGTTCATGTATACAATTTTTATTATTCACAGTAGTTACGTTCCGTGAAGCTACTACAAACACTGAAATAAATATTGAACCGTTACTCCTAGAGAAAATTAGGGTGCAATTCCTCCAAGCCTTTGTTCACAAAATTTTCGTGAACCAGACAATGTATAACTTTGTTTTGCATATGTTTCTGTTTAAAAACAACTTGTTTAGCATATGTTGTTGAGTCCTTAACATTGAACTCACAGCAAACAGCACTGTAACTCATGTCTTAATAAAGCATATCTAACACATACTTTTTCTCCATAAGGCACATCACAGCTTTCATGCATTTAGGAACACTACCTGGCTAGTACTTCATTTAGTGGCCATTTTAAATACTGAAATTAACAATAAAAAGAACAAAGATGTGAAAAAACATAACACTAAATAAACTACTAAAGGACAGTTGTTTATAGATTGAGAGCTGAAACAAGAAGGCGAAGCATCACCTTGTTCAATCCCAGCTGGTAACATGCATATCAGGTGACTCAAATTTTTTGCCCCGCTGAACATATCCACAAATGACCATGAATTGATTTTGGGGTTACAAACAAATTTTAGCAACTAGGCAAAATCACACATGTGGAATCCATGAATAATGGGAATCTATTGTACATATTTTTCAAAATCAACCCTGTTCCTAAAACTGATTTTATGTTTTTGCATTTCTTATAGACACAGGTAGGACGTTTTGCACCTCAGTTCTCTGGATATCAGCAGCAAGACTGTCAAGAACTATTAGCTTTCCTATTAGATGGATTACATGAGGATTTGAATAGAATTAGGAAAAAACCATATATACAATTAAAAGATGCAGATGGAAGGCCAGATAAGGTAAATTTCATGATCTTATTGTCACCATTGCTATAATTTTGTGATACCTCTTTCTAATTTATGTCTATTATCCTTGTAGGTGGTTGCTGAAGAAGCCTGGGAAAACCATTTAAAACGAAATGATTCTATCATAGTAGATATATTTCATGGCCTTTTCAAATCAACTTTAGTTTGTCCTGAGTGTGCTAAGATTTCAGTAACATTTGATCCTTTTTGTTACTTGACACTTCCATTGCCCATGAAAAAAGAACGCACCTTGGAAGTTTACTTAGTTAGAATGGATCCGCTTACCAAACCTATGCAGGTAAATCATGGTTATTTTCTTTGCATTTGTTGCTTTCATAAAAAATTAGTGTCGAGTACTTATTATAAAATTTAAGTATTGAATTCTCAAGCCCAGTCAATAATGCTTATTTGTGTAAGAGATTTTATGAGCTGAATACTTTGGAAATTAGTATAACTTTTTACAATCTTGAAAGAGTAATGTATATCATATAAAAAATTTTCAAAAGGCTTTTTCTCATCAAAGAAAAGTGAGAGGTTTCTTTTTATAATATTGGGATGAATATTAGCTTATGAAGATGAACATAATATTTTTTATATTTTTTAAAGTTCAACTTTCTTTAGTGTTAATTGTAATTTTTTATACTAGTGCCTATTGGAAGTAATGCTAATACTTTACATTTAAAATTATAATGTGACAATAGTACATTTAAATACCTGTAATTTTTAGGCATTTTAAGAACTTAAAATGGAAATTTATTTAGACTAAAAATATTTAGTTCAGTAATGTTCTCTAATTTTTAATAGTTTGAAATATCACATATTGTTTATTCTGTGCAAAAGTCCTGTGGTAAGTCTTACTGTCAAATTGCCTGATTTTATTACCTAGTGTAGTAATTGGATTATTTATATTTTATGGGCAAAATACTGTATTTTCTCCCTTATTTATTAATCAGTTTATCCTCTTCTGATGCTTGACCCATCCCAGTGAAAGTAATTTCTTTCTTTTTCTACTTTGTCTTTCCCTAAATTCTAACACTTAACAAATTTTATTATAACCTTTGGTTTACTTGTATCTTTTCTCCCTAGACTATGAGTTCTTTGAAGGGACCTTGTAAACCTTAGTATTTCCGACTCTTGTGACTTGTAGATATTAATGCACAAGAAGTATTCAAAAATTTTATTAATTAAGATACTTAACTGTGCACCTGTTGGGTATAAAGCTTTTTCACTAAACAAAACAGATATGATTCCTGCTTTAGAAGATTGTTTTCTGTAAATCTTTAGCCAAATATATCAGTTTGTTAGTGCATAATAGTCATGATATCTATATGAAAGCCATGCATTGAACAAAATTATGATCTTACCATTCAGGAATGTATTTGGGTTTACTGTCAACAAAAGCAAGGTATATGTAGTATTCATAAAAACACAGACCTTTCATTCAAAGTAATTAAAGTCTAGTAGATACTACTTATATACTCACTTACGTAAATTTAAGCCATTTGTTTTTCTGCTGCTTTATGTTTTCTTCATTAACTCATTGAACAGAGTGCCCGCATATCAGTAGTTCACTGGGGAGTTCTAAGTATACTGTCCTTATCTGTGAGCAGAGCCAATAAAGCCATGCTTTTACTTTTGGCCAGGGGAATGTATGTTCACATTTTTAAAGTTATATCCTTTAGATATTCACCTATTCACTTGTTTATAAGTACAAGATTGTCAACATTTTTTCAGTGGTGAGAAACTATAGCAGCGCCAAACCACATCCTTACCTCTCTAGTTGGTAACTTTGCAAATATACACCAATGAGTATAATGGAGCAAGAAAGTATAGAATAATGAGTATAAATTTACTGCAAAATAAATGTAGATGTTTTATTTCTCAATAGCACATTTGTTAAAGATAATATTCTCCCATGCCAATAATATAAGGTAATCTATATCATAATAGTGGTAAATTGCATTAATTTACACAGTCTATAAGGTATGTGATAAGTGTTCTTCCATAAATTGGGCTCTAAATTATTTTTCCAGCAATGTGAGTTTCATTAACTTGCACTTTTCTCATTTGGTGACCAATAATATAAATTTGTGGAGGTTAGAGCCATGATTAGCACAGAGAAATTCGGTTGTTTTTGTGTATTGTGGTTTTTTTTTTTTTTTCCATTTAAAGGCAGTAACAACTCAAATACAAAATGATTACTTCATTTCATTAACACTGTGCTTTAACCAGCTGGTAAGTGAAATTAGCTGAGTTGCCTTATTTGTTGCGTTTTCCCATCATTAAATTTGATTTAGGTCATATAAGCTTATTAGGAAAAATATTGAATATGTATTATGTCTTGGGCTCTTATGCTATTCAAGGTGCTAGAAATATAATGGTGTTTCTACTCCTTGTTCTTCAAGAAGCTTGTCATACAGTGTGAAAATTGCTATGACAGGTTGCTCCAGGAGAACATAGAAAGAGTAACCTACCCAAACTGGTTATGAGGCCTATGATGAATTCTGAAGGACGATTAGGTTGTAAGCAGGTAAAAACTAGAAATAAAAGCATTGTAGGCCAAGAGAATGGCATGTACAGAGAGCTTATGGCAAAAGAGGACATGGCCCACTTCTGTAACCTACAAGTAGTTAATACAGCAAACAGGAGCTAAATCACAAAGAACTTTGATGCCAGTATAAGAATTTGAACTTCATCCTAAAAACTAGGGAAGCCATTAAAGACTATTAAGTATAGATAGATATTATATGGCCTGAATTGTGTTTGAGAAAGATGATTCTGGCTGGCATAGAGATTAGTTAGAAAAGCTTAGTACTAAGACCAGGTAAGAAGCTTTTAGTGATCAGATGACAGACAAATGACAAACGCTTGAACTCTGAAGATTTGTGTCAGGATGGCAGTTTGAAGAACCAGTTGAATGTGGGAAGTGAAAATGTATAAGTATATTCAAAGATGGTGCCAAGTTTACTTGACTGGAAAACAGGAGACACTAGTGCTGTTTTAGTGGGATATAGGAAGAACACGTGGAAGAAGGAATCTGTTTTAGTGTTGAGCATGATGGCCTAACATGACGTAAACCTGTGTTTAGCATTGGACATGTTGACTTACAGATGCATGAGGAACATTTAGAGATATCCAATAGGCATTGAATTTGTGTAGCTAGACCAAAGGAGAAAGACTGCTTTAGATACAAATTGGGCAATGAGCTCTATGAAAATGATAGTCAGTGTTTTAGAAAGATGAGATCACTTAAGGCTAAGGTGACCCCATGATTTATCATCTAAGCAAGAACTCTTTTGAAAATAGAAGGGACTGTCATTGATAGTTACACTAGGATAGCAGGCTAATCCAGGACTGGCCAAAGCAAATCAGGAGATACTGTCACCTCGACCAAAGAGAGCATATAAAATTGAAAAGAGGGCTAAAGACAAAACTCTAAAGAACACTATAGGAGAGCTTCAAAAGGAGAATATGATCAACAACAATAGAAAATAGTTAAGAAGTAGTTGTGTTATAAGGAAAGGGAATTTTTTAAGGAGAAAGTGGTCAGCAGTCATATTACAAAGAGGTCAGTAAAAAACTGATAAGTTGTACAACAATATTGGTAACCTTGGAAACAGGTTAAATAAAGAGGTGAAGACAAAGCCAGCAAGTGGTTGAGAAGTAAACGGGAGATAAGAAAGTTATGGTAATATAGATATCACTAATAAAGGTATTTATAATATAAAGGAAGGGGGAGATAATTAGAAGGGAATTATTAGAGGGAAAGCAATGAGGGACTCTTGTTTTTTGAGAGATTTTATATTCCAGTGCTTATGCAAGAGTCAGCATAAAGTGGAAGAAAGAATAATTGCTGGGTGTAGGTCACAGAGAAAGCAGAAGAGCATGGATTTAGAGCATAGATGCTAAGGTTAGCCATGAATAAGAAGAGAGACACCTCTCTTTCCATGTGTTGCAAGAGACAGAAAAGTACCTATATGCATTCAAATAAGTTAGTAGGAAAACAGGAAGTTGGAGATTTTCCCACCCAGTAGCTTCAGTTTTTGAGATGAAGCAGGTATTCTGCTGATATGAAGGGAGCAATAGTGGAATAGGAGGCCTAAAGAATTGTGAAGACTTTTTTTTTTTTTTGAGACAGGGTCTTGCTCTGTCACCCAAGTTGGGGTACAGTGGTGTGATCTCAGCTCACTGCAAACTCCGCCTCCTAGACTCAAACAATTCTCCCACCTCAGACTCCCAAGTAGCTGGGACTACTATGTGTGCCACCATGCCCAGCTGATTTTTTGTATTTTTGTAGCAATGGAGTTTTGCCATGTTGTCCAGGCTCGTCTCAAACATTTGGGCTTAAGTCTACCTGCCTTAGCCTCCCAAAGTGCTGGGATTACAGGCATGAGCCACTGCACCCATCCCAGTGAAGATTTTAAATAGTTATTGAGATAAATGAGAGAAGAAGCAAATATGTGATACGCAGAATTATTTCTGGGTACTGTCAAAGGATCAGTTGAGAGTGGGCACTGTGAATTTGTAGCACACCAGCATCTAAAATTGGGAAATTTTCTCGAGCATGTCTAAACAGCTCTGAGAAAGTTTAGCAAGAGTGGAATGAGTAGAATTGAGTAACAAAGAGATTAAAAGTTTGTGATAAAGTTTGTTGGGCCTGGATGGAAGGGCAGGAAGACAGTAAGTAGCTGGTTAACTGGGAGAAAACAAAGTTAAAAGGAATAGAAATCTCTGTGCAAGCCAAGAATAGATAAGAATGAATTTCCAGGAGAAGTAAGAAGTAGTGGTTAGACAGTAACCGTTAGTTTAAGATAGTAAAAGTGGTGCTAGGTGCAGTGGCTCATACCTGTAGTCCCAGCGCTTTGGGAGACTGAGGCAGAAGGATCACTTGAGTCCAGGATTTTGAGACCATTCTGGGCAACATAGTGATACCTTGTCTCTAAAAAATAAAAATTAGCCAGTCATGGTGGCACGCACCTGTAGTCCTAGCTACAAGGGAGGCTGAAGTGGTAAGATGGCTTGAGCCCGGGAGGTTGAGGCTGCATTGAGCCAAGATCATGCGACTGCATTCCCGCCTGGGCAACAAAGTAAGACCCTGTCTTTGAAAAAAAAAAAGATAGCAAAAGTGGGGGCAGTTTCAAGTGATGACAGGATCTAATAAGTTGACTAAGGTTGAATGAATGCAAGTGTAGGTCTTTGAATTGAGGAGACAAGGAATGATAAGACTAGGACAAATTATCCATGTGAACATTGTCACCTAGGACCCAGGATGGTGGCAAGATTGGAAACAAACACTGTGAGCCAAATGCGAAATGAATGTGAGGAAGCAACCATGAAGTCACTCTCATTTACTGAATTTTTTTTTTCGCAACATAATAAATTTTTTACAATTTTTTTTTGTTTTTTAGTACAAAGTGGTTGTCCCCAAAATTGGAAACATATTAGATCTTTGTACAGCATTGTCTGCTTTGTCAGGAGTACCTGCAGATAAGGTAAGACGTTTCTGGGGTTGAAGTATATAAGTTGGTATTTAGTTTCTCAGTGTTGTAAAACAAATTTAATAGAAATTCATTTCTTTCTAGATGATAGTTACTGATATATACAATCATAGATTTCACAGAATATTCGCTATGGATGAAAACCTTAGTAGTATTATGGAACGGGATGATATTTATGTGTAAGTATAAAACTCATTGTGCAAAATATTACTTGAAAAAAAAATCAAAAGAAGTAACATAAAATTTTGAGGGTTTATGGTCAGTTTTGTCCTCGTAGGTTTGAAATTAACATCAATAGGACCGAAGATACAGAGCATGTGATTATTCCTGTTTGCCTAAGAGAAAAATTCAGACACTCGAGTTATACCCACCATACTGGTTCTTCACTTTTTGGTCAACCTTTTCTTATGGCTGTACCACGAAACAATACTGAAGACAAACTTTATAATCTCCTGCTCTTGAGAATGTGGTAAGTGCCAGACAATTCTACATTGACAAAATAAATATGGGAATAAAATATAAAATAGCTGGTAAAAATAAACACACAAGATACTATCAGAATATAATTACACAAGTCTGTATTATCTCAATTTTGTTTAATAATAAATTTTGTTTATTATTTGTGAAATAATAACAAATGTCAAATGCATCATTTCTTTATATACACTACCAATTCATGATTAAAAGTATTGTAAGGCAGCCTAGTTTTTGCCTTCCTAAAACTCTTGATTTAAATTATATAGTTATCAAAAATGTTATTTGATCCCTTTCTTTTATCCTTGAAAGCTGATATATTTAGTATTCTTTCTTGCATGTCTAATTGTTATAGTTTCATAACCCATATATAAAGGTCACGTTATACAAATATAAGTATTTTTAGCAATAATATATACCGTCTAAATGAGGATAAGTTGAGAAATTATTTGCAACAAACATTTGACATTTAACCTAAAAGTAACTATTAATTATTTTTATAAAGACAAGCGAAACAAATTACTAGTCAGTTACACTTATGGTACTGTAAGTTTGAAGTCATCCTTGAATCAACTTAAGTGACCACTGTTATCACATTAAGAAGTTTTGTTTTACTGATAGAAGAGAAAACTTTTTTAAAGTTTTTATCTTTGTAGTACTGAACTTGTTTGATTTCTGATTTTATTTAAGCCGATATGTCAAAATATCTACTGAAACTGAAGAAACTGAAGGATCCCTACACTGCTGTAAGGACCAAAATATTAATGGAAATGGCCCAAATGGCATACATGAAGAAGGCTCACCAAGTAAGACTTTTCTGTTAAATTGTAAAAATGTTTCACTTAGATAATTGCTTCAGAGGAAGAGTTAAGAAAATGGGAATTAAAGAACTGAAAAATACCTGCAAACCTAAATATAACATTGGGTTTATTTAAAGCTCTCTAATATCTAAAATTAGGTGAAATGGAAACAGATGAGCCAGATGATGAATCCAGCCAGGATCAAGAACTTCCCTCAGAGAATGAAAACAGTCAGTCTGAAGATTCAGTTGGAGGAGATAATGATTCTGAAAATGGATTATGTACTGAGGACACTTGCAAAGGTCAACTCACGGGACACAAAAAACGATTGTTTACATTCCAGTTCAACAACTTAGGCAATACTGATATCAACTACATCAAAGATGATACCAGGCATATAAGATTTGATGATAGGCAGCTTAGGCTAGATGGTAAGTATTTGTGAAAAATGGCTTGAACATAAACAAGTAGAGCATGTTATTTTTTTTTTTTTAGTTAAAAACCATGAAATTCAGCCCTGTCAAGAAAACTGCTATTTACTTTTCTATCTCAAATTTTATATGAAAGGCCTTAATATCTTAGTAGAGTGTGTCTGTGTTTCATAAATGGAGATTGAACTTATGCTTAAGTTTTCTATCTTTTTTAAAACTCTTAAATTATTTCAGTGGCTTGGAAACTGCTATTAGCCCCAATCACCTGGTACAAGTAGAAAAAATGGCTATTTATTTATTCTCGTATATATCCTAACATTAAAATATATTTTAATATTAAGACATATTAAATTTTAAAGAAAAACTATGTTTTCCACCTTAGAAAGATCTTTTCTTGCTTTGGATTGGGATCCTGATTTGAAAAAAAGATATTTTGATGAAAATGCTGCTGAGGTAAGTCATCACTCACTCACTCATTTACCTTCCTTGATTTACTTTATGTAATTACCAAAGATAATCATACTGTTTTGTTACATTCTTTACTTCCACCAAATACATTTATTTTGCCAGTAAAAAATCGGTCATGAACTAGAAAAGAAAGTCTTTGCAAAAATACCTTTTTTTTTAAAGGTTCAAAGTTCATTTTGAACATGCTTTGTTCATCCATAGAGGAGTATAAAGGAATTATTTAGAAGTATGATATAAGTCTCAACTGAAATAAGCTTTATGATTCTTTTGAGAAAGTTTAGGAGTTTTCATTATTATTCATAGTAAGATGGTATCACTAAAATGAGTTTTGTTTCATTTGTTCTCTTAACTCAAGAAATACTTCTCTTTAGGACTTTGAAAAACATGAAAGTGTGGAGTATAAACCTCCTAAAAAACCCTTTGTGAAATTAAAAGATTGCATTGAACTTTTTACAACAAAAGAAAAGCTAGGTGCTGAAGATCCCTGGTAAGAGACAAAATTAAATAATGGTTTTTGTTTTCTGTAAGGATTTATTCTGAGGTGTGTGCCACATCAAGTTGAAAAAGTAATTACTAAATTCCTTTTGATAATAAAGACTAAAGCTTTAGAAAACTTTAGAAAGCTTTAGTATTTAAAGCTTTTTGGTTTTAAATACTAAAGCTTTCTTTATATAGTAAGTTGTAGCCTATAAAGAGGGATGGGAATGTCTTAAAAAATGCTATTACAGGCTGGGCGCAGTGGCACACGCCTATAATCCCAGCATTTTGGGAGGCCAAGGTGGGCAATCGAAAGGTCAGGAGATGGAGACCATCCTAGCCAACATGGTGAAACCCCATCTCTACTAAAGAGACAAATTAACTGGGTATGGTAGCATGTGCCTGTAATCTCAGCTACTTAGAAGGCTGAGGCAGGAGAATCACCTGAACCCAGGAGGCGGAGGTTTCAGTGAGCCAAGATTACGCCACTGCACTCCAGCCTGTCGACAGAGTGAGACTCCATCTCAAAAAAATTAAAAAATAAAAAAACTGTTATAGTGTTGCCTTAATTTCATTACTGTGTTTTCCATAATAGCCATTGTACTATTAATAGTTAATTTTACTGTTTTTCTAAGAAATTTTAGCTATGTAATCATTTTCAGAGAAGCTTTTTAGGAAAAGTATAGTGATATATTTTGTGGTGGTGTTCCATTAGAGCCAGAAGTTTTGAGATTTTCTAATACCTATCTTCCAGCACAAATTTGCCATCTATGTCTTTTTTGCATACTAAAAAAATAATCTAGTCCTCATTATTTCTTTGAATATGTATTTGTATATTAATTTATAATGGTTAAATCTATTTGAAAAATGTGTTGAAAATAAAAATAGGAAAAAGAGTTGCTTTCAACCTGGTACATATTAGGCATACGATAATTGCCCACTGAATAAATGTAGAACTTTCCAAACATTTTTGGTCTATTATTTTCATTAATGAGGGTTGTTTGTACCTCTATCAAGCTTTAAATGCTTCTTTTTATTCTTAGGTATTGTCCGAATTGTAAAGAACATCAGCAAGCCACAAAGAAATTGGATTTGTGGTCCCTGCCTCCGGTACTTGTGGTACATCTCAAGAGATTTTCTTACAGTCGATATATGAGAGACAAGTTGGATACCTTAGTTGATTTTCCTGTCAAGTAAGTTTTAATTGTACTTACAAGCATTGGGCAATTCTTCTTTCAAACTGATGCTTTTTGTTATTATCTTTTTTTTTTTTTTTTTTTTTTTTTGTGAGACCAAGGATTACGTTTTCACCAGGCTGGAGTACAGTGGCACAATTCAGCTCACTGCAACCTACGCCTCCCAGATTGAAGTGATTCTCCTCCCTCAGCCTCCTGAGTAGCTGGGACTACAGGCGAGTGCCACCACACCCAGCTAATTTTTGTATTTTTTTTAGTAGAGACGGGGTTTCACCATGTTGGCCAGGATGATCTTAATCTCTTGACCTCGTGATCTGCCCGCCTTGGCCTCCCAAAGTTCTGGGATTACAGGTGTGAGCCACTGTGCCTGGCCATAGTTATTATCTTTTAGTAAACATCAGATGTCATTGGACCCAATTTCAGCTTTCAAGTTTGTTTTTGAGTAGTTCTAACAATTTATAAGGATCAGTGTTTCAAAATTTTTATTTTTTTTTTTGGAGACTTTCCAAAGAACAAAGAGAAAATACACTTTTAAAAAATAAAAACAATAAAACTCCTTCTGTGTTATATTATCTATGGGTTAATTGGTCTCACTTATAAATCTAAGATACTTTATGGTACTTAGTGATTTTGTTTATCCTAGGAATTATTTCATCATTACGCATCACTTATTCCTAAATATGCCAGTTTGGTTTTTTGTTTGTTTGGCTTTTGAGACAGAGTCTTACTCTGTTGCCCAGGCTGGAGTGCAATGGCACAGTCTCAGTTCACTGCAGCCTTCACCTCCTGGGTTCTAGTGATTCTCCTGCCTCAGCCTCCCAAGTAGCTGGGATTACAGGCACCTGCCACCACTTATATTTTTAGTACAGACAGGGTTTCACCATATTTACCAGGCTGGTCTTGAACTCTTGACCTCAAGTGATCCTCCTACCTTGACCTTCCAAAGTGCTGGAATTACAGGCATTAGCCATCTCACCCAGCCCTTAATATGCTGTTTTCAAAAAGACTGAAATAAAACAGAATAATGGAATTGCTTAGAAGGATAACACAGTAGTGAAATAAATCATCCCTATTGCATCATCCTTCAGTTTTCCTATTGCCATTATATGACATCATATTTGTAAAAAGATATATTTATGGCCATACCAACTTGAATGCACACCAATCTTCTCTGTAAAAAGATATTTTAAAAAGTCTATACATCTTCATACTCTTTTTTTTTCTTTTACCCCCTGCTTTTACTAAACAGTTGTGAATGCATAATGACAAAAAGAGAACATTGTATTCTCAATCGCTTAGTCATTCAGCAGGAAGGACTTTGTCACACAGTATTTTGCACAAGAACTTGTACTCTCCCATTTTGCAGAGAGAACTTTCAGTGGTATTATTTCATATTCTGTGACATTTGTGCACCAAAATTTACTTGATACAGTTAGTAAATGGACAAATGCTAAAGGCAGGTGTATCTACAAAGGTAATTAGAAGGAAATAGATTACATAAAACAAAATATTTATTGGATTGCTCATTCTAATTGATGGTTATAAATTTAAATTTGAAAATTATATATAATTATTGAGTGAAAAAAAGATCATATTCTTTTTAACAAAATAGTGAGCCATTAAAAGTTTTCAATAATATAGCATTTGGCAATGTAAGAATAAGAAATAGAATCAGGAGTAATGACAAACTAGAATCTGTTAGAGATGTATTTAAAAATTAGAATCATTATTGCTTTTTAATGATGCAAATACAAAAAGAACAACCAGAAATAATAATAAGGTATTTACAAGATGGTCATTTTCCAGGTTCTTGAATGATAGATTATGATTAGTCAGTTACATTCAAAGGATGTTGCCCATTTCAGGTGTATAGGTCATCAAAGCCAACAAATGTAGAATACAAATTAGGGTTTGATATATTAATAATTTTTTTAAATTCTGAGAAAGTTGTTTTCACTATTCTTATATTTTTCTTCTTATAAATCACTTCCTTTTTTTTTTTTAACCTCCCACCCTGCCCATAAACTACTTTCTAAAATTGACTTTAAAATAAAGATCCATTGGACCCAGGTGGTAAATAGTGATGACTGTTTCTCCTGTTATACTGAGAATTAAATGTGTTCACATAAAAACATTAATCTGAATAACAACATTCAACATTTGTATGTATTTATTTTTTAATTTTTGTGGCTACATAGTAGATGTATATATTTGTGGGGTACATGAGATGTTTTGATGCAGTGTGAAATAGTCACATCATGGAGAATGGGATATCTATCCTCTCAAGCATTTATCCTTTCTGTTACAAACAATCCAATCACACTCTTAGTTATTTTTAAATGTACAATTAAGTTATTATTGACTATAGTCACCCTGTTGTGTGATCAAATAGTTGTTTTATTCATTCATTTTTTTTAACACATTAACCATCCCCACCCTTCCCAGCCTCTATTAACCATCCTTCTACTCTTTCTGTTTATGAATTCAGTTGTTTTGATTTTTAGATCCCACAAATGAGAACATGTGATATTTATCTTTCTGTGCCTGGCTTATTTCACTTAACATAATGATCTCCAATTCCATCCATGTTGTTGGAAATGGCAGGATCTCATTCTTATGGCTGAATAGTACTTCATTGTGTATATGTACCAAACTTTTTTTAACCATTCATCTGTTGATGGACACTTAGTTCCATCAACATTGCAATATGTAGTTCCATCAAATCAACAAGATTTGGTTGTTGTTTCCAGATCTTAGCTGTTGTGAACATTGCTGAAACGAACATGAGAATGCAGATATCTCTATGATATACTCAATTATAGCATTTTAACATTTTCAACCCATAAACAAATCTTTGGCAAAACATTAATATCTCAGAGGTACATGTATGATTTGTTTTGTAAGTTATTTGACTCATGATAATTTCTTAAATGAGAGATATATATATGTCAAACAACAGTGGCAGAACGGAATAGAATTCATTGATTTTAGGGACAACATACAATTAACTTGATTTCTTTTTTAAACAGTGACTTGGATATGTCGGAATTCTTAATTAATCCAAATGCAGGTCCTTGCCGCTATAATTTGATTGCTGTTTCCAACCACTATGGAGGGATGGGAGGAGGACACTGTAAGTTGACAGTTTGCCTTTTTACCCAAATCATGGTGTTTGAAGAACTCTAGACTTTTTTCTTTAAGATATTTATTAATTCTTAAGGGTAAAATATCAGATGTGTCTTGCATATAGTAGTTCAGTACTGATTAATGAATGAGTCAGCTTTTGAACCTTTTTTTTTTTCACACTCAATATAGAGGATTGAGTTCATCATACTCCTTAGTTCAGGGCCCAGGAGGGAATGTTGTTGTCTTATTTAGAGTGCGTTTCCCTCCACATTCTCCTTCCCCTTTGCTTTCTAACATGTTTGATGCATATACTCTTGTAAATCATTAATATTTATTCATTTATATAATTAGTACTGTGGTATCGATCTCACTAGGTCTTGACACTTATTAAGATTTATCTGTGTTGCTTTGTGTCTATTTAGTCAGTTGTTTCTCACTCACTGCTCATGATTTCCATCTACCATATTTTATCTCTCCACTTACCTCATGATGGACCTCTAAATTGCATTTCACTTTCCACCACTGTAAGACCAATAAACAATTGTTTATGGTATCGTATGTAAGAATTTCTTTGGGCTGCATACCCAAAGGTGAGATTGCTGAGTTTAAGTAAGTGTTGTCAGATTGTTCCACTCTACATTCTGCAAGCGATTGATTTTTCTGTTGAACAATACTTGCATTCCTTGGAAAGATCCTACTTGTCTTTATATATCTTTTGATACATAACTGGATTTAGTCCAACTTATTTAGGATTGTTACAATTTCATTCATAAGTGAAATGGTCTTGTAAGTTTTTTATATTTTCATTTATCTTAGTTTGGAATAAAGATTAGAGTCATAAAACAAGCTAGGATGGTTTATCCTTTGTGTGTTTTTTTGGAACATCTACTACAATACAGGAACTGACTATTCATCAAAGTCTAGTAGAATTAACCTGTAAAGCCATCTAGGCTTTACAATAATTGTTTTTATTTACATTATGCGTATTGGTCTGTTCAGTTTTCTTTTTCCTTTTGTGTATATTTTGATGTTTTCTTCATGTCTAAAAATGTATCCATTTCATTTAGGTTTTCTAATTTATTTAAGAACTGTTGTTTATAATACTTATATTACTCTGTTTCTGTCTTTTTTCATTCTTTTTCTCTGTTGTTTTTTAAATCAGCCTTTCTGGCGGGGTGTGGTGGCTTGTGCCTGTAATCCTAGCACTTTGGGAGGCGAAGGCAGGCGGATCACGAGGTCAGCAGATTGAGGCCATCCTGGCCAACGTGGTGAAACCCTGCCTCTACTAAAAATGCCTGTAAATTCCAGCTACTTGGGAGGCTGAGGCAGGAGAATCCCTTGAACCAGAGAGTCAGAGGTTGCAGTGAGCCGATATTGCACCACTGCATTCAGCCTGGTGACAGAGCAAGACTCCATCTCAAAAAAAAAAAAAGTTAGTCTTCCCAGATTTCTATCTTATTAATCTTTTCAAAGAATTAGCTTTTCATCTTATCAAATTTTTATTTTTGTTGTTGTATGTATGTATTCTTTTTTATCTATTTATTTTTTTGAAACCGGGTCACGCTCTGTCACCCAGGCTGAAGTACAGTGGCATGATCTCGGCTCACTGCAACCTCCACCTCCTGTGTTCAAGTGATCTTACCAGCTTTGCCTCCCGAGTAGCTGAGACTACAGGCCACCACACCCAGCTAATTTTTGTGTATTTTTAGTAGAGATGGGGTTTCACTATGTTGCCCAGGCTGGTTTTGAACTCCTGGGCTCAAGCATTCCTTCTACCTCAGCCTCCTGAGTAGCTGGGACTACAGGCGCACGCCACCACACCCGGCCTGTATGTATTTATTCTATCTAATTGATTTCTTCTCTTCCCTTCATTATATGTTTCCTCTTGTTACTTTGGGTTTCTGTGGTACTCTTATTAGAATTTCTTGAGTTGAATGCTTACCTTTTTGCTCTTCATTGTTTCTCCTATATTGAAGGCTGTAATTAAAGGCTGTAAATATTCTGCTAAGTACTGCTTTAGCTATACTTCATATTTTCATTGTCTTTCAATTGTGTGTAGTTTTAATTTCCTTTATGATTTCCTAATTAGCCTAATGTTATTTAATCATATGCTTAGTTTCCAAATATACAGAGTTTGTCACTTTGTTCTTACTTTTAGTTTTATTACATAGCAATTGAGAACACTGTCTTTATTAATCTTTAGGAGTCTGAAAGTTCCAACTGTCTTAATACATGGTCTGTTTCTTAAATGTTTATATGCTTAGAAAAAAATATACATTTCCCATTTAGATATGGAGTTCTTTGTAACTCTGATAGCTTAAGCTTATCAACTGTATTCAACCCATTACTCTCCCTGGTTATTTTTTATGTTCATTTTATTCCTGAGAGGAATTTGTCAGGACTCCTACTGAACTGTTGATTGACCTGCTTCTCCCAACAGTTTTATTAGTCCTTATTAATATTTTGCATAATTACATTTATGTTCATAATGGGTAGCTCTTCTTTCTGTGTTGTTCCTTTTATACCAGGATTTGACATTCTTTGCCCCTTTTTTCTTTTTCTCAGATATTACAAGTGTTACTCTAGCTTTCTTTTGGATATCATCATTTAATTTACAAACTCTCTGTGCCTTTTTGTTGAATGTGTCTCTTATAAATCACACAGATCTAAATGCAGCGTCTGCTCTGCAGTGGTCTTCGACTGAGATTGACAAACTCACAACACACAAAAGGCTTCACCCAGCACCAGGTTTACTTAGATTTAAGAAAGAATACAGGTCAAGAAACAATACAGCATGCATAGCAACAGCTTAGCAGAGGTCCTATATGTAACTGGAAGGGGAGAAAATAGGAAGGGGCGTGCTTAAAGGACGTTGTTCAGCCCACTGCTGTTTTCTTCCACTCCTCCCCAGGGCTGATTTTTAACCAGAGTGCATGGGGTACAATCATATTAGGTGTCAAATATTTTGTTAGCCCAACAGGGCAAACCCAACAGCAGTAAGACTCTGATTTAGGTAGCCTGAATATTACTAATTTCTGTGACAAAGATTGAAGCATGAAATTTAAAAGCTTTCTTCTAAATTGTCTTCTCATTTCTGCCTCCAGCCATTCTGTCACATTCTTCAGTCATCTGGCATGCACACAGAAATATCCTTGAGTTAGTTCACTCTGATATGCCGTTAATCGTATCAGTGACATATTGAGAACAGGGTTCTCAATTTTTTTTTGTTAGTTTCTTTGACCTTAACTTCCCTCTCTTTCCGTGGTTTTTCTCTATGGTTGATTTTTGAGGAGAGGGAACCAGCAGGAGGTAGAATATGAAACATTTCTTCCACAGCGTAGGTACTCAGTAAAATCGTTAACTAAACAACTTAGAGTTTAAGCCATTATTTTATTGTGGTAGGTTGCTTGGTTGGTTGGTTGGTTGGTTGGTTGATTGGTTTGTCTTTTGAATTATCCTCTGGCTTCCAATGGCACTTCACTAAAGATAATGATTACCTTACTTTCAAAGTAATGTCATTCCCTCTGAACATCATCCAAGCAGGTAACTTAATAGAGAATATTGCCCTAATGGTTTTAGCCATATTAAGGATAATACCTCAGTTTCTTATTTATATGTGAATGGGAAGAATAATAATTTTTACTTTAGGATGGGAAGAATTATTTAGAAACCACACTCTACAAAGTGTCACTTTTTAGAAGCAATGACCACAGATAATTATTTTAGGAACATTTTGCAACTTCATTTCTTCAGTTATTGGGTAGTTTACCTAAGACATGGGATGGGAAAAGGGGCATTTTTTTGACTTAAAGATAACGCAGATCTTTAAAAATTATGTGGATTAATTAATCACTTTTTGCCTTTTTCTTGCTCTATACAGTCATCCCTTTGTATCACTGGATACCACAGATGCTCAAGTTCCTTATATAAAATATTGTACTATTTGCATAGAACCTATGCACATCCTCTCATATACTTGTAGGTGTAGATTATTTATAATACCTAATACGATGCCTGCACGTCACTTCATTCACATGAATTCAACATAGTACTCAGTACATGGCAAATTCAAGTTTTATTCTTCAGAACTTTGTGGAATTTTTTTCCCCTAAATATTTTTGATCTGTGTTTGGCTGGGTTCAGGGATGCAGAACTCCCATATGCAGAGGACCGATTATACTTTTGTTAAAAATTGAAAGAGATTCTGTTAAAAAAAAAAAAAAAAAAAGAACTGTAGCTTAATGAGTAAAGATATCAGGAAAGAAATTGTCATAGAAAATTTAATAATAGTTGAAATTTCAAACTTTGAAGTCTGAAACAGATCTAGGTTTAAATCCTAACTGCTAGCTAACAGCTATACTACCTTTAGTAAATTATCCTTCTTTTTTTGATGCCTTAATTTCCTGTCTCTAAGGTGGGGAGAATAATAGTGATAATACCTTCTTTATGAGATGATACATGTAAAGTGTATAACACTATGCCTGGTACAAAGTAAGCACTACATAAATGTTAATTACCATTTATTGTCATTAGTGCTGTTCTGTGAATTTAAAAGTAATCTGTTTTTTCCTGAGATGAAAAAAGTATGTTTAAACTTATATGAAAATTATTTAAGGCATCTAATTGTGAAAATTATTCTAAAATACCTTTAATCATTTGAATCAATTGAATGTGTACTAAATAAGCCTCATAGATGATTGGCAGGCAGTTTTAATAGATATTCCTTATATAGATGATTATAGACTTTTGAGAAGTCCCCAGAAAACCAAGATCATTTTTGTCACAGTGATTATATTTTTTTCATTAGATACTGCTTTTGCAAAAAATAAAGATGATGGAAAATGGTACTACTTTGATGACAGTAGTGTCTCCACTGCATCTGAAGACCAAATTGTGGTAAGCTTGTCTTACTTTCCTGAAAACTATGGGATTCACTGTTTTAAGGAGTGAATATAAATTAGTAAAAGGGGCCCATGGAACACTGTAATCTATATTCTAGTAGCTTGAGTCGCTGAAAGTGACAATTCTTATTTAGAGAAATGTCAAATTGTCCCCTAAATAGAAATTTGTCTTCTCAATTTGCCCACTAATAAAAGCATAAATTGCAAGGTGAAAAAAATTTTAGTAGTTTTCAACATGGAGTTTCTAGTAAAAATAAGTTTTCTTTGGAAAGTAGATTCAGCTCTTAACTTTCTAGACATTGACTACTTAAAGCCAGAATGTTTAAACAGGAGAAAAAAATCCCTGAAATACCTTACTGTACATAGTCTTATCCTGCCTTATGAAAATTAAGTATTTAAACTCAAAATGGCATAATTTGATAAAACAAATTACAGATTTTTAAAATATTAATGCTTGTGTACTTGCTACTTTGATATTTTCTGAATAGTAGAAAAATTAGGAAGTTCCATCTCCTCACACTTAACATCAGTTTATCATTCACCGCTGACTCAGTATGGTTTTGTGTATGTGTGTACATATATGTACACACAGATACATACATAAATATATCCTGTTACTTGTCTCCCTATATCTATGATAAAAAGAGACTTGAACACTATAAATATTTTTTAAATTGTGTTTGTCTGAATTAACCACATTTTTGGTTTATACTTAAACTCCTAATTTCTTTTGTCCTGCAAAAGAAATTCAGTTCTGTTCTCCTTAATCTCCTAGCCCAAACATCCTAAAATTGCCCACATTCTCCATCAGTCTTTTTAACAACACTGCCCTAATCTTGGCTTCAAATAAACAATTATCTTGTTTATATACAATATATGAATTTGATGTTGCCATGCATTTTAACAACGATTCTTCATTTAGTGAACAAATTGAATACACCTGTAATCCCATCTACTTGGGAGGCTGAAGCAGGAGAGTCGCTTTAACCCGGAAGGCAGAGGTTGCAGAGAGCCAAGATGGCACCATTGCACTCCATCTTGGGCAACAAGAGTGAAACTCTGTCTAAAAAATAAAAAGCACATAGATAGATAGATATGCACAAAGGACTCCATTCTAAACAGAGTTGAAAAGACAGCTATCTCTTGCCAGGCGCAGTGGCTCACACCTACAATCCCAGCACTTTGGGAGGCCAAGGCGGCAGATCACGAGGTCAGGAAATTGAGACCATCCTGGCCAACATGGTGAAACCCCATCTCTACTACAAATACAAAAAAAATAGCTGGACATGGTGGCACATGCCTGTAGTCCCAGCTACTCAGGAGGCTGAGGCAGGAGAATTGCTTGAACAGAGGAGGCGGAGATTGCAGTGAGCTGAGATTGCGCCGCTGCACTACAGCCTGGGAGACAGTGCCAGACTCCGTTTAAGAAAAAAAAAAGTTATCTCTCAGTCCAGAGTTTAAAAGACAGCTACCTCTGATTTATAAACTAAAGAAGACAGATAAGTAAATTAACAATTACAGCATGATAAGTACTATTAAATACCTTACTATAGTCACTTAGAAAGGGAACTTCTGTCTCAACTCAGATTCGGGGTTTAAGGGGATAAGACCAATACAGGGAAGTTCTTGTACAGGGAAGTTCATGTGGTGAAGATGTCTGACCTGAGTCTGTTAGTAAAAATAAGAGTAAACTAAACAAAAGAAACAAAGGTGTTCTAACCAAAGAGAACAGTATCTACAAAAACAAGGAGGCATGACAAAGCGTGACATTTTAAGGGAACAGCACATAACTGGAAATGACTCAAAGGAAAAGCTCTTAAAGGGACATGGGGAAGAAATTAGGTTGGAAATAAATTTTGCGCTTAGATCAAGAAAAGTGGCATTCTGGTTGTTTAGACGTTTTGTTACAGACTATGAGAAGCCATTAGATTGTTAAATAAGACAATAACATTGTTCAATTTGTGTCTTAACATCTCTCTGAGAACATCATAGAAGATAGATTGAAGACACTGAGTAAAAAAACAGAAAAGCCATACAGTAGACTGTCACATAATTTAAGCAATTAAAATAGTAGTTAGAACAATATAAACAAGGGGAGAATGGATTTATGAGATATTTACTGGACAGAATTAATATAAGTTGATAAAAGATAAATACAATAAAGATAATAGTTGTAGAGATCCAGAGAAGAAGAAGTTTAAGATGACTCTTACTTCACCATTCACAAAGATTGGGAATATAGGAAGAATAGTTGCTATTGAAGTTTGAGATGCCTATATAATAGCTGTGTGGAAATTTCCATTTGGTTCTTAATAACACTGGATTAATGGGTGAGAACCGATCTAGGTTATACATTTGAGTTGTCTGCCTCAGGCAGCAGTTGAAGCCATAGGCTTAAATGAGTCACCTAGTGAGAGGATATATGTTGAGACAATGGTAGGCTGAGGACAGAACATAGTATGTTTAAAGGTCAGGATTTAATGAGTCCACAGAAGAGTCTGAGAAGAAACCAGAGATAGGAGATCTGAGTAGTCTCGTCACAGAAGCAAACATTGTTTGTTGATAGAAAGAAATAGTGAAGCATTAAATGCTATTGAGAGATTGACCAAAAGAACTGAAAAAGGCACCCATTTCAGTTGTTTATTAAGTTATTGACCCTAGTGAAAGCCATTTTACTAGAATGGTTTGGGGGAAAGCTAGATTATTTTGAGTTGAGAAGTGTGCATGAGAGTGAATGATGAGTATTAACTACTCTGTTTATCACCCTGACTATGAGGAAGAGGGAGAGAGAGGTATATGGCAACTATAAGAGGAGGTAGAATGGAGAGGGACTTAGGAAAAGCCTTAGGTATTTTTTAATGCGAAAGAGAAAAGTCCAGTGGATAAGGACTCATTTAAAGATACACAGTGATGACTGATGGAACAGTATCCTTAAGATGGTAGGAAAAGTTGGACTCTACAGCAAACATGGGTTGAAGTGACTAGTATTAGAAGGAAGAAATTTACCTCTTCCTTAAGAGATGATAGGAAAAAAAGCATAGAACTCTATTTCATGTTAGAGTAACTAGGTTAATCTGTGATACAGTTGCATTTATTTCTTGGTCCAAATAATTTAGAAGCACATAAAGATTTGTAATTCTAATGACCATTCTTCCTTTCTTAGAAATTGTCTTGTTTTTAATGAATTTTAGTAACTTCCATTTGACCATGCATGGTTTTTTCTATTTGACTTATGCCCTCACACCAAAATTGGTGACCAGCTAAAAATTCATAATGTATTTAATGTGATCTTTGGGAATCGTGACCATTTTAACATCCTTTGTTTGTTTCGACAGTCCAAAGCAGCATATGTACTCTTCTACCAGAGACAAGACACTTTCACTGGAACTGGCTTTTTTCCTCTTGACCGAGAAACTAAAGGTGCTTCAGCTGCCACTGGCATCCCATTAGAAAGTGATGAAGATAGCAATGATAATGACAATGATATAGAAAATGAAAACTGTATGCACACTAACTAATGAAAGTCCCAGAAGCCATAAAAGAGAGACTTTCCTGCTGGTGGTATCTATGGAAATGATGAAGTTACCCACCACATTAAAACAAAAGTCTGAGATGGGGAGTTTCAGATAACCGAATGTAAATCCTTTATCAGATTTTAACTTGTGCAGTACTTGAAGTGAAACACAATGAAAACTTTAACAGAAATTGTCTCTTAATACATTTACAGTCTTGTATTTACAAGCTAAATATATATAGGAAATCACAAATAAATCCCTTTTAAGTTTGCTGCTGTTTTGATTAATTATGTTTCCTTTAATTTTTTTTGGATGTGAGTTAATTGATGACAAATGTTAAATTTGTGGATGTTGGTCATTTATTTTGCTCTAATAATACTGCAAGAAAACTATGGCTGAACTTAGTTTTTGGATAATCTAGTTCATGTGCATTAGGCTGCCGTATATACTACTATGATATTTAGCTGCAGTATCAATGTGGCATAAATACTGTGGCAGCGTTCTTCAGAAACCACATTTTCAAATTTATCCCGGTAATCAATGTGGGCCTATTAAAAAACTAAATCATGATACAAGAAACAGTCTTAGAAAAGATATTTCTTTTTGTAGTATCATTAAAAATCCAGAATATTACATTCGTTTTACTGCCAATGTGGAAACAGGTTCTAGATTTCATACTCCATCTAAAGTCATTTTTCAGTTACATGTAAGTATTATCTACTGCTATTGGGATCTATTCTTCAGACATTCAAAAACAATTTTGCTTTAAAATGCATATCTTTAATCTGGTGTTGGTCCAAAATTAAAATTTTTGCTGTCTGTTTTTCTCTACCCCATTTTATGGTAATTTGGCAACTTTAGCTCTCCCAATTATTGTAATATAAGGACAGACTTAATAGTATTCTGTATCCATAGTAATAATTGCATCAAGCTTAGATGAGAGATTTTTTCCATATACTGGCCTTTAAATCATTAATGGACAATTGGCTATAAAGGTAGGTCTGTTAACTTTCTTTGTGTGTTCCTGATGGAATTCACCATAGCCTTACAGCTTTTCTCAGACGGTAACTTGTTATAAGAGAAATGGCATTTGCATGTTCCAGAGTCAGAACCTGTACAGTATATAAAGCATAAACACCTTGAATTTAATTTTAGTTCACCACATTCAAGGATCCAGGATGCCAAAAATATGTGTGAACATTTGAAACATTTTTATTTGCTGCTTTTTCCCTTTGATCTAGTTGAAAGAATGTATTGTAAATTGGCATACAATACTGCCTTTAATAGAAAACCTAAATGCTGGGGCACATTTCACATATTGACTACCTGAGAAATTGCTTTGTGTCCCACTGCTATTAAAGCAAAAAGTATAATGTTCTTCACTTGAACTAATCAAATACAATAGATTATAAATTGTGTATTGTAAATAAAAGTTCACTCTGTGAGTGCACATTTTGGTAAATTATTTATTTATGTTAGCATTTAAAAGTTTAAAAAAAAATGCATTTGACCAGGATAAATGAGGTATGTTGATCATGGCTTTGCTTTATATCTTGATATTAAAGCTGGTTTAACATCCTGGTATTTTAAAAAGCTGCTTTGGTTTTTTTTTCTTCTTCTTCTTCTTTTTTTTTAATGTAAACTAGCCTCCTGCATGACAGAGGTTAAAATTTTGTCTGCACTTGAGTTCACTTGAGTTTACATTTGAAATGTGCATGTTTATTTATACAGATTTCAATAAAGCTCTTCAAGGCCTTATTTAGTCTTTTATTTCTTACTCTTAATCTTTTAATAAAAATCCCCTACTTTATGGTTAGATGACTATATGCTAGACTTTTTAGTTATAAATAGTTAGTACTAGAAAGGAAATTACATCAGAGCAAAATGAATCCTACTGTTAAGGGCATGTTTTAAAGTTGATTTTTTTCAACTTTAGTATTTATTCATTAAACATGTTTGTGTAGCAATCACTCTTCTAGAGTCTGAAGATACAGCAGTAAACAAATATTTTTACCTTCACAGAGCTTACATTCTTTCTGCCGTCTACCAACTAATGGACTATATTTTCATTTTTCTTAAGGTTTAAAGAAAAGTCAAAGCTAACTTTTAAACCTAGATTGTGGTCTCTATCCTAATTCTTCAGAGACCACTTTCTTTTTAATGCTTGTCATTAACTTTTATTCCCACTTAAAGAAGTGATGTTAATAATGCCATTGAAACTGTCAAACTCAAATGTCATTTTTCAGCTGCAAAATGTAGACTTTAAAAATAATGCAAAAGGATAATACATATTCTAATTAAAGGTAGGTGTCTGGGCCGGGTGCTATGGCTGACACCTGTAATCCCAGCACTTTGGGAGGCCAAGGCAGACGGATCACGAGGTCAGGCATTCAAAACCAGCCTGCCCAACATGGTGAAACCCCATCTCTACTAAAAATACAAAAATTAGCTGAGCGTGGTGGCAAACGCCGGCAATCCTAGCTACTCAGGAGGCTGAGAGGCAGGAGAATTGCTTGAACCTGGGAGGTGGAGGTTGCAGTGAGCCAAGCTCGCATCATTGCACACCAGCCTGGGCAACAGAGCGAGACTCCACCTCCAAAAAAAAAAAAAAAAAATGGTAGGCATTCAGGCTGGGCATGGTGGTTCACACCTGTAATCCCAGCATTTTGGGAGACTGAGACTGGAGGATGACTTGAGCCCAGGAGTTTGAGACCAGCCTGGACAACATAGTGAGAACCTCATTTGTACAAATAATATTTTTTTTTTAATTAGCTGGGTGTGATAGCACGCGCCTGTGTTCCCAGCTACTCAGGAGGCTGAGGTGGGAGAATTGCTTGAGCCCAGGCAGTCAAGACTGCAGTGAGCCAAGATCACACCACTGCACGCCAGCCCGTGCAACAGAGCAAGACCCTGTCTCAAAAAAAAAAAAAAAAAAAAAAAAAAAGTCGATATTCATAGGTAATACAGGGTAGTGGGAATATATCTAGACTAGAATTTCTGCTTCTAGCTTTGCCACTTAGTAATCATGTGACTTTGAACTTAATCTTTCTTAGTCTGTTCCTTTACCTGCAGAATAGTGATGATGATAATAGCCAGCATTTATTGAGCACTTACTATGGACCAGGCACTATATTAAAGTGTTGATATGCATTCTCTCATTTAATCCCACAACAGCTATGAGGTAGGGTCAGTTGTCATCCCATTTTTCATATGAAGAAACCAAGATACAAAGCATTTAAGTAATATTACCAAGCTCACAGAATTTCTGTGTGGTAGAGCCAGTATTCTATCCTCAGATATGTACTACCTCTCACTGTGTTATAGTGTCTGCCTTATAGGATTTTTGAGAGCTCAAATGGGATTGTGTATTTTATGGGAAGAGTTTTGTAAACTTTATTACACACTCACTGATTTCTTCAGTCTAAATAGAGAGGCATCTTGAAGTCTAATGACTTTGCTTCTAAAAGTATCTTTAGCTCAGTATTTGAGCATTGAATAAGAAAGTACCCACTGGAATATTGACTAACGCATACCCTTTTAAAGTTAACTTCATTTGATTTATATACCCTTATTATAATATTAATTGAATGATAAATATAATTTGACATTTTTTCTTATCCTTTTCATCTAACTTATGTCTCCTTCTTTTCATTTCCCCAAATGCAACCCTGAATTTCAGGACTTTGTAAACTAGACTTTAGTTATGTTTTCTGTTTGTTTAGAGACTGGGTCTCACTCTGTCGCCCAGGCTAGAGGGCAGTGGTGTAATCATAGTTCACTGTAACCTCGAACTACTGAGCTAAAGTGATCCTCTTGACTCAGCCTTATCATTTAATTAATCTCCTTGAAAAAGTTGCAGCCTGATGCTTTATTTAAATATCTTGCTTTCTCATAATCTGTGTTCTTTTAGTAGTCCTGTATTTATCCTTGCTTTCCTGACAGCTGGATATAAAACTGCAGAAAACATTGATTTGGGCATGAAGAAAATCTGTAAGTACCAAAATAGATACAACATAAAGGTGGTGGGGTTTTTTTATGAACTAATTTGATTGAAGTGAGAATATCTTATAAAATAAGCCCGGAGACTGAAATGGAGTCTCCTTCAGTGGTATACCAAAGGGAGTGTAGGGTGTAGTAGGAGCATGTAGTAGGAGCATTCTACCTCAGAGAGGAGGAATGTATTAGCACTGGTAACATTAAAGACTGATGTATGATGACAAGAAAAAGCAAGCCAATTTTTAGTTGTATTATTTTTAAGTTATCTGCAGATAATGCATTTCATTATTGCCTGCTTCCAACTCTCCCTATTTAGTATGTTTCTGATCTCCTGTGTTTGTGCAGTATAGATGAGCACCTTCTCTCCACTTGCATTTTTAAGATAGAAATGTGGAAAATTCTTGAGTCATAGACTAGGGGAAGCAACCAGAGGTCCTCTAAAATTTAAGAGGACTGAGAAGGA
The DNA here is from genome assembly GCA_963573385.1 of Cacajao melanocephalus. Taxonomy (NCBI): domain Eukaryota; kingdom Metazoa; phylum Chordata; class Mammalia; order Primates; family Pitheciidae; genus Cacajao; species Cacajao melanocephalus. The sequence continues at coordinate 15,943 of CAUYLG010012766.1, read as the reverse complement.
AAGGAAAAGCTCATTGCTAGGGCCAAAGAATAAGGGTAGAAGTTTTTGTTCATATTTTTTACTTTACAACAAAATAAAAAAATGTTTGCTTTTTGAATAACTTAACCTCAGAAATTTGGGTTAAAAAAACCTATCTTGATAATATATTGATGTTTATTCCCAAATAAATCTTTTAAGTACCACTTGACCAGAGGATAGGGAAAGGAGGAAAAGGTGAGTGTATTTATATCCTTGCTAGTTTTTGTTACATATTCAGTTGCAGATCTATATTATATATCATTTTATTATCAGATTTTCTAGTGAGAAATATATATGATAGTTTTTTTATAAGCATTCTAGGTTTGGAGGCCATTTCAATTCAATATGTATGTGTTTTAAGTGTTTAATTCATATTTACTATATATTAAGAAAAAGAATTTCCAAATAGCTCAGATAACAAAACTTTTATTTAAACTTGAGTTATGTCAGAATTGTATAAACTATATAGAATAGGCTTTAAAATACCAGAATTGGGAAAATATGCATGGTAAAAATTCAAATATTTGTCAAGACTTTTTTTTTTAACTAATGATGGGGTGAAGAATTTTTGAATGGATAATAGAAAACAGACAGTTCAAAAATTATTTTTGGAAAATATATGCATCTGGAAAAATACCCCACATTGTGCCATGGTTTAATTATTCCCCAGCTCTATTTTTGGGAGCATGGAACTTGTCAGGGTGGTGAAATAGACCTTAGACTATTAAGGACATTCAGAAAATGGCTAAGCCATTCAAGGAAAATCAGGAATTTCCATCATGTATTGGACTAGAGTCTCAAAGGACAGAGAGAAAATCAGTCAAATGAGTTTTGATATTTTTTTTTCCTAGAAATGCGTAGTAACTGTGATTCTACAAAGCAGCTAAAAATACAACTGTCTGTCTAGAATTTGAAATGTGTAAAATAAGACCACACATTTTCAATTGCACAAAATATATTTTAAATGTTTAAATTGTATTGGTAATTTACTATGTTCTGCTGTAGAAAATCTTGATTAAAGTTGGTGCTCATTTTGCTAAAAATTCTTTCCCTCCTGTCACGAACTTGTAGCTTGTTCCATATAGTTTGGTGAAACAAAAACAGTTTTTATTTGCTGTGACATTTAAGTTTGTTGCTAGCTGGAGTTAAATCTGCATACATAAAAGTAAAACAATAAATTTGGAAACATCCCAACAGTCTTTCCCATAATGTGTATTATTACATTCTTCTCAGTAATGGCACATACTTAACATTTCCCAAGCTGTTGTTTTAACCTTAAAACATCACCACATTTCTAATTTTTATTTAAAATCTTTCAGAATTCTTAGACTTTGTGACATCTCAAACACAAGTCTCTCAAAATGTTTTTTTAATAGTATTTGTTCTTCTTTTAAACTCTTTAAAGGAATTTTCTGTGTTAACAGATGTAACCCTTTAATGCTCTTCGGTTCATTGTTAAGTATGCTAAGTTTTAAGTAATTTAGACTTAAGTGTTCACTTGTGTCTAGTCATATGTGTACCACTGTCTTCTGACCTTGAGTCATTTCTATTAAATCCAGCATTTAATCTTTCAAGTGAGAACCATCTTTCCACTATATCAAGTGGGCAATTTTTTAATTGTTTGATAAATTCATCCAAATTAATTCTATCATGCCTGTTTAATGCATTTCCCCAAAAAGACTGAGACCTCCAGCCTGTCATTCAGTTCTTGAACTCCCTAATAGGAACACCAAGGATTATCTATTTGTAATCACATTGTGGCAAATTATAAGTGTCCGAAGAATTAGGTAAAACATATAGGAATTATTTTAGAATTGCCCTTAATTTAAAAAACAAAAAAAGTAAAGATGGCAAAATTACTTACAGTCCTTGTTTTTAAATTTGAGAAAGAATTTCTATAGAACTCCCTTAAATATTTAGTGACTTTGGTAAAGATTTTTAATTTCTAAAACTCAGAATTATATTGCCTTTTGAGCTATGTACTTAATGTATAAGTTGAAGTAATACTGAAAATTAAAACGGCAAACCTCATTAATCCCAGATATTTGGGTACTACCTGCAGTGAGATAATGGTAGGAAAAATTCTATATTACTACAGCTTCCACCACAGCAAGCTCCAAACAAGTCATTAACGTCTGAATTACAGTTTTCACAGCAAGTCTCTTGGAAGTACTGAGTTTATGGACGTGGAAGTGTAAACTGCCAGGTTTTCCAAAATCAGGCAGTATTTCCTCTTACAGACATGTCTATCACTCACAAAAGACTTTTTTTTTTTTTTTTTTTTTTTGAGACAGAGTCTCACACTCCCCTAGGCTGTAGTGCAGTGGTGCGATCTTTGCTCACTGCAGTTTCTGCCTCCTGGGTTCAAGCAGTTCTGCCTTAGCCTCCCAAGTAGCTGGGACTACAGGCGTGCACCACCATGCCCAGCTACGCGAAGGACTTTTTAATAGAAGGCTGAAATTTCCTTTTTGAAGCTGTTGTTAAAAGTATATGTTTGGCCAGGCACAGTGGCTCACACCTGTAATCCCAGCACTTTGGGAGGCCGAGGCAGGCAGATCACCTGAGGTCGGGAGTTCGAGACCAACCTGACCAACATGGAGAAACACCATTTCTACTAAAATTCAAAATTAGCTGGACGTGGTGGCACATACCTGTAATCCCAGCTACCCGAGAAGCTGAGGCAGGAGATCGCTTGAACCCAGGAGGCAGAGCTTGCAGGGAGCCGAGATCGCACCATTGCACTCCAGCCTGGGCAACAAGAACAAAACTCCCATCTCAAAAAAAAGTGTATGTTTATATTTTTAGCAAAGGAATTAGTAACTGATAGAATGAGTCAAGTTAATATTTGTGGGGTTTTTTTTTAAATGTTGGGCCTCTTGTAAAAGACTTGGAACAGAAATCTTAGTGTGATGGTAAACTTGAAAATTAAAATTTTATCAGGGATATTAGAATCCAGTTATATGAGACTGCATCCCCACCAGACACCTTAGTTGCAACATCATGAAAGACCTTGATCCAGAGGTTCTCAGCAAGCCACACCTGAATTCCTAACCCACAAAAACTGTGAGATAACAAATGTTTGTGTTTTTATCTGCTAAGCTTTAAGGTAATTTGTTTATGTAGAAGTAAGGGAAAAGGACTCCAGAGATCCTTGAGGAATCCCACTTTACAGATGTAGAAACTGAGGGCCAGAAGGAGAAAAGTCACTTCCACCAAGTCTGGTGACAACTCAGTCACTAAATCCTCTTGCTGCTTCTCATTTTTACTCTTTAACCAGCTCCTCACTTTGTAGATGGATGGTCCTGGGCTCTGCAGCAACCCATCTGTTTTGTGTTTCTGTTAAGGCCTCTAGAGCCTCTTTCATTCCTTCATCAAATATTTTTTGAGTGTCCACTATGTGCCAAGCACTATTCTAGGTTCAAAATATACAGTAATATACAAAAACAAAATCCAATTACAAATATAATTTTTAAAGCTATTTATGAGCATAACTTCCTAACACATTTAGAACTTTTGCCTTCAGCAGACATGGATTATGTTGTTTTTGTTTTGTTTTTTGTCCCAGTTTCATTAGTCATTAAAGTCATTTGAATTAAAGACAATAATCAAACTCCAGAGGTTATGGGTTTTATGTGTTTGGATACTGTCATAGTCTGCTCAGGCTGCCATAACAAAATACCACAGACTGGATGGCTTAAATAACCGAAATTTATATTTTCACAGTTCTGGAGGCCAGAAAGTCGAGATCAGGGTGGCAGTATACTTGGTTTCTGGTGAGGCTGCTCTTCCTGGATTACAGGTGGCTGCCTTCGCACTATGTTCTTGCATGGTAGGGGAGGCGTGTCAGAGAGGAGAGCAAGATCTCAGGCATGTCTTTTATAAGGGCACTAATCCCATTCTGAAGCCCCCCCACCCACGTGACCTCATCTAAACGTAATTATCTCCTAAAGACTTTCTCTCCAAATACTATTTAAGACGTCAACCTGAATTTGGAGGTAATACAGTCTAGTCCATAGTAGATATATTTAGTAACAATTGTGGGTATGGGCTTGCCTCAAATATTGCAAGTTCGGTTTCCAGCCACCATAAATATTGAAATAAAGTGAGTCACAATTTATTTTGGATGAAAGTCCTGGATGACATCTTCCAAAAAATCTTCCAGTGCATGTAAAAGGCATGTTTACCCTACAGTAGTAGTCTAACTGTAATAGCATTGTGCCTAAAAAAGATAAACATACCTTAATTTTAAAACTATTGCCAAAAAATGCTAAATAATCATCAGAGCCTTCAGTGAGTAGTAATGTTTTTGCTGGTAGACAATCTTGCCTCATTTTCATAGCTACTCACTAGGATGGTGGTTGCTGAAGGTTAGGGTGGCTGTGGCAATTGGTTACAATAAGACAGTAGTGAAGTTTGCTGCATCAATCGACTCTTCCTTTCACAGAAGAGTTCTCTAGCATGCAATGCTATTTGGTAGCACTTTACCCACAGCAGAACTTCTTTCTGAACTTCTTTCACAATTGGAGTTAATCTTCTAAAGCCCTGCCACAGCTTTATCAACTAAGTATATGGAATATTCTAAATCCTTTGTTGTCTTTTCAACAATATTCACAGCATCTTCACCAGGAGAAAACATTTCTCCCCTTCTTTTCACAGGTGTTGTGATTGTCAAGAAACTACTTTCTTTGCCCATCCATCAGAAGCAACTTATCATCCATTCAAGTTTTATCATAAGATTGCAGCAATTCAGACGCATCTTCAGGCTCCACTTGTAATTCTCTTGCTATGTTCACATCTGCAGTTACTGCCTCCACTGAGTTCTTGAACTTCTCGAAGTCATGAAAGTTGTAATTAACTTTTTTCAAACTCCTGTTAATGTTCATATTTTGACTTTCATGAATCACAGATAGTCTGAGTGAATGGCATCCAGAATAGCAAATCCTTTTCAGAAGGTTTTTATTTTGCCCAGATCCATCAGATGAATCACTTTCCATGAAAGCATTTGCCTTATAAAATCTATTTCTTAGACAATAAGACTTGAAAGCTGAAATTATTCTTTGATCCATGGCTGCAGAATGGATGTTGTGTTAGCAGGCAGAAAAACAGTAATCTTGTACATCTCCATAGAGCTCTTGGGTGACCAGGTGCACTTGTCAATAAGCAGTAATATTTTGAAAGGAATCCTTTTATGAGCAGTAGATCTCAACAGTGGGCTTAAAATATTATTCTTCTTTGATCCATGGCTGCAGAATGGATGTTGTGTTAGCAGGCAGAAAAACACTAATCTCGTACATCTCCATAGAGCTCTTGGGTGACCAGGTGTACTTGTCAATAAGCAGTAATATTTTGAAAGGAATCCTTTTATGAGCAGTAGATCTCAACAGCGGGCTTAAAATATTTAGTAAATGTTGCTATAAACTGATGTGCTGTCATCCAGGTTTTATTGTGCCTTTTATAGAGCACAAACAGATTTAGTATAATTTTAAGGGCCCTAGGATTTTTGGAATGATAAATGACCATTAGTTAGCATTGCATTGGCCCCCAATAGGAGAAATCAGTCTCTTGTTTGAAGCCAAGCATTAACTTTTCTCTAGCTATGAAAGTCCTGGATGACATCTTCCAATATAAGACTTTCATCTGCACTGAAAGTTTGTTGTTTAGTGTAACTAACTTCATCAATTAGCTAGATCTTCTGGATAACTTGCTGTAGTTTCTACATTACACTTGCTGCTTCACCTTAGGCTTGTATGTTTTAGAGAAAACTTCTTTTCTTAAACTCCATGAATCAACCTCTGCTAGCTTCAGATTTTCTTCTGCAGCTTCCTTACCTTACTCAGCCTTCGCAGAAGAGAGAGGGCCTTGCTCTGCATTAGGCTTTGGCTTAAGATAGTGTTATGGCCAATTTGATCTTCTATTTAAAAAAACTCAGGCTTTCTCCATATCAAAAATAAGGTTGTTTTATTTTCTTATGAATGCATGCATCCACTTGTGAAGCACTTTTAATTTCAAGAACACTTCCTTTGGATCCACAACTTGGCTGTTTGGCTCAAGAGGCCTAGCTTTCAGCCTGCCTTGGCTTTCAACATGCTTTCCTCAGTAAGCTCAATCATTTATAGCATTTGATTTAAAGAGAGAGATGTACAACTCTTCCTTCTACCTGAACATTTAGAGGCCACTGGACGGTTGTTAGCTGGCCTAATTTTAATAGTGTTGTATCTCAGGGAATAAGGAGACACACAGAGAGGGAGAGAGATAAGGAATGGCCTGTGGAGCAGTTGGAACACACATGTTTGTGCCCCCAAACAATTAGAACAGTAACACCAAAGATTACTGATCACAGATCACCATAATAGATACAATAATAACAAAAAAATTTGAAATGTGAGAAGTACCATGATGTGACACAGACACAGTAAGCACATGCTGTTGGGAAATGACACCTATAGACTTGCTCAATGTAGGGTTGCCACAAGCCTTGCTTGTAAAGAACAAAAACAATTATCTTCAAAGCATAATAAAGTGAAGCAGAATAAAAGTATGCCTGATTTTTTTTTAAGACATCTTGTTCTGTCATCCAGGCTGGAGTGCAGTGACACAGTCTCAGCTAACTGCAACCTCCAGCTTCTAGGCTCAAGTGAGCCTCCCGAGTAGCCAGTCTATAGGCATGTGCTACCACATCACACCTGGCTAATTTTTTGTAGAGACCAGGTTTTACCATGTTGCCCAGGCTGGTTTTGAACTCCTGAGCTCAGGCAATCCATCCACCTTGGCCTCCCAAAGTGCTGGGATTACAGGCATGAACCACCGTACCTGGCTGTGTATTTTCATTTAACCAGTATTAAATAACTGCATGTCTGTGGCAGCCTATAATGTAGCATCCCATTTTTAAAAATATGAATGTGTGTTCGGGGTCCACTCACCAAAATTACATCTGGCTAGCGATCTCTTCCTACTTCAGTCCATTATCCTGCTACCAGAATGATCTTCGTAGTTTCATTTAAAAAAAAAAAAAGATCCTGTCTTAAGGTTCTCTTCTTATCCCTTATATTAATCAGGATCCTCTAGAAAAACAAAACCAATAGGATCCATATATGTATGAGAGGAAGAGAGAGAGATAAGGAATTAGTTCATGCACTTGGGGAGGCTGAGAAGTCTTATGATCTGCAGTCAGCAAGCTGGAGACCTAGGAATGCCAATGATGTAGTTCAAGTCTAAGTCCAAAGGGATGAGAACCAGGAAAACGGATGATAAAAGTTCCAGCCTACAAGCTACCAGACTCCAGACCCAGGAAGACTGAATGTTTCAGTTTTAGTACAAAAGCAGGAAAAGACTGATGTCCCAGTTCAATCAGGCAAGAAAAATTTTCCTTATTTGAGCCTTTTTTGTTCTATTCAGGCCTTCAGTTGATGAGTCACCAACATTAGGGAAGGCAATCTGCTTTACTCAGTCTACTGATTTAAATGTTAATCTCATTCAAAAACACCCTCATAGGCATACCCAGAATAATGTTTGACCACATATCTGGGCACCCTGTGGCCCAGTCAACACATTAAATTAATCATCACATCCCTCCATGTAGAAAAGAGTGATTTGGACCATAGGCTCAGGAGTTAAACCATCTCTGAGCCTACCATTTTTGTGCAACTCACCTCTCTGCCTCTCACTTCTCTAAGGTATAAACTAGAGCAGCTCCTGAACGTCCATCTAGAAGGCTCGGGGTGAGCAACCTAATTAGAAGGGAACAATGTGACTTAAAACTGCATATTTGGTTAGCAAACATTTCTCAGAATATACAGTTTACTTGTGATGGAGGGCTATTAATATTTAGGAGGAAACCAAATCCCCATTCACTTAAGCCATCCACTCCTGCCACTATTACTGAATATTACCTACCTTTCAGAATAATTGCAAGGTTTTGTGTTTTGATCATTATGAAAAATGTAGCAAGTATTATTGCTAATAAAGAACTACCCAACTATGGGAATGATTGTTCTTTTCTTACAAATGAGAGCAACTATTACTGTTCAGTACCATTCACACTCAAGTTCTAATAAGCTTTCTTTAGCAAGAGAGCAAAGAGTATGGTGCAGTCAGTCCACCCAGGTTGCCTGTTAGCCTGGTCCTTTAAGGAAAAAAAGAATTGGCCCTGATCGAGTTCCTCACCTTCCCTCAAACATGTCATACTACTTGACACCAGGGCTTTCCCACATAATATTCTATTTGCGTGGTCTGCTTTATCTCTTACCTGGTGAACAACTACACTCCTTCAAGACCTGCCCCAAAATACACTTGCTTGATCTTCTGACATCAACTGTCACCTTGGGCTATAAGTTACCTGTCTCTTTTCCCCCACTAGACCATTACCTGATGGAAGAATCCTGTTCATAAAATGTTAAGATGGTTCATGTGCAGCATAGTATTTGTTCCTAAATGTGAAAGTTATTAAATTTTCTCAATGTCTGAAGCTTTATGATTTTTATTGTGATTTTGTTTTATTCCTGACATGTTGCTGGGTATGTATTTTAATATCTTTAAAAGCAATTTACCAGCCGGGCGTGGTGGCTCATGCCTGTAATCTCAGCACTTTGGGAGGCCAAGGTGGGTGGATCACCTGAGGTCAGGAGATCGAGACCAGCCTGGCCAACATGGTGAAACCCCATCTCTGCTAAAAACACAAAAATTAGCCGGGTGTGGTGATGGGCGCCTATAATTCCTGCTGCTCAGGAAGCTGAGGCAGGAGAATCGCTTGAACCTGGGAGGCAGTGGTTGCAGGTGAGCTGAGATAGTGCCATTACACTCCAGCCTGGACAACAAGAGTGAAACTCTGTCTCAAAAAGAAAAAGAAAAAAGTAATTTACCTTATGAATGTGCACTAAAAACATATATTTTAGATATACTAACACTTTATGTTCAGTATTCATGAATTTGAAATATTCAAGATTAAATGTAGAGAATTTATATTTCATTTATATTTTTCTAAAGAAGATTTAATTGTAAGGAAATCTTTCTTCCAGTAAGGAAGAGACAGTTGCTATCTCTTGTTCCAGTTGGAGAGCATCCTGAATTCCCATTTGTTCAGGGGCTTTTCACAACTTGAATCTTCTGGCATCTCCATAAAAATAATACTCTTTGACTATACAAGGCCAAGAATAACTTTCTGAGTTGGAGATACGCCAAACATTTATTCAATACAGTTGTCCAAAGATAAGGAATTTACTCTTGATTTGGGTTCTTCATCACCTCCAAGATCTATATTACACCTTAGAAGGCTCTTGGACAAAGGAAGAAAATTGTCATTAGAAGTCTCTTCTCCTCCATGTCAAATTTGGCTACAACAGACATGATTGTTGTCCACCCAGTAGTCACCCTTCCTTACTAGTGGGCATAGCAAGTTATCCACCCCTAACCAGATAACTAGGGATAGGAATCGACTATTTAAAGTCAGTTTTGTGGAAAGTAGTCCTATTCTCCTTGTCTGTTTGATTTAGTGTTGGGCCCATAACCCATTAGAGGCCAATGAGTCCAGAAGGGGAGTCTGCTGGTGTACTCGTGGGAAAATTTTTCTTTGTTTTCTCATGACAACTGGAGAAGAAAAAAAAGTGATCTTTCTTTAACAGAGTTCTGTCTACATGTGATTCCTGGAATAGCAGAGTGGCATCTTGGGACTGGGCTTGAAGTGTGAAGGTATGTTAACCTTGAGCATACTCTTTCATGTTAGTCTTTATGCCTGATAACCAAAACTGTACTCCTCTGGGGTGAAAAATAGCTTTTTTTCTACTTCTATCTCTAAAGCCTACAGGCTTTGCATTATAATATTTGAACATTAAAAAAAATTTTTTACTCTATCACATAGTTCTTGAAATCAAAGGTTTTAGGGACTGTTATTTTCATGATACAATTTAAATGCAAGTTAACTTATGCTGCATGAGCAACTACTTATTTAGAATAAATGATGGCTCTTTGTAACGTAAATAATATATAACTCTACAATTATAAATGTGTTTTATCTGTCAGACATTGTCTAATCCCTACCTTATAACTTACAGTATCTTTTACTTCTTCTCTAAGCCTTATATCATCCCTGAGCCACACTTTATCTCAGTTCTCCTCCTGAGCTACACTGCAAGGGAAGTGGTGTACCATGGGATATGGCCTAGTAATGAGTTAAGACAGTTTTGATTACTACCTGGTAATTTTTAAAAACAGTTTATTTTAATTAACTCGGTTTAACATTAAGAGGGGGAGGAAAACTCTAGTATCAAAATCCTTGTGGCAAAATGTCCACATCAGACTTCTAGCTTCTGGTAAGGAAAGAGTGGCTTGTGTCAGACTAGCAGTCTTGCAAGTAACATTAAGAAACTCTAAATAGGAAAACAGTTTGAAGGCACTAAGGCATAACCATACAGTCTATGCTGTTTAGCGCTTATGTGGAAGATGCCGGTTTATGCTGAGGGGTCTCAGAGGTCATGGTTTTGCAAAGCCAGAATGACTTGTAATTGAAAAATGGAATCCTAAAAATGATGGAGCCATTGTTGATTGCAACATAATCTACCTAAAAATGTAACTGCCCAACAGGTTCACTTTGCCCACTGCCTAGACAGAGCCAAGTTAAAAACAATTAAAAATCAAGTAGCAGAAAAAATCATCTACAAGAAAAAGTAGCTACAACAAGTAACAAACAGGAACTTTTAGTCCTTTCATCCTTAAACCCATGTGAGTCAGGTCCTACCACTTGCTACCAAAAGTTCACTGGCTAACATACTTAAAGATTCCTCTCAGTCTAAAAAGCCTTTACTTTTATTTATGTAAACAAAAATTCTATATAAAAATCTTTGAGTTTCCTACCTCTATTCCACCAGCTGTTCTTATACACTCTCTTTTTTTTTTTCCAGTTCATGCCTTATGTTCTTCTCTTACTACTTTTCTGCCTTCTTGTCTATCTCTTAAAATCTTAACTATATGATACTTCATAACTATATTTTAAATATCTCTTCCTAATGCATTTCCAAAAATTATTAATTTAGCATGATATCTCCTTTAAGCTGCAGAGCAGATCTCTGAGTAGCACTTAAAATGTTCACATATAGACTGGGCACAGTGGCTCATACCTGTAATCCCAGCACTTTGGGAGGCCAAGGTGGGCAGATTACCGGAGGTCAGGAGTTTGAGACCAGCCTGGCCAACATGGTGAAACCCTGTCTCTACCAAAAATACTAAAAAAGTAGATGGATGTGGTGGTGGGTGCCTGTAATCCCAGCTACTCAGGAGGCTGAGTCAGGAGAATTGCTTGGACCCAGGAGGTGGAGTTTGCAGTGAGCCAAGATCACACCACTGCAGTCCAGCCTGGGCAACAAGAGCAAGAATCTGTCTCAAAGGAAAAAAAAAATTAAGTATAGTCTACTAAAGATATAAATTAAAAACAGCCTCAAATATCAGCAGTTTTAATATTCTCACAACATAGAAATAGATAGCAAAGCAAAGACAGGTCAAGTGATTTGAGCAAATTCAAACCTGAGTTTGGCAACAAAATCCACAGTGTTTCCCATGTGCCTCAGGCTCAATGAATCATGCTGTCCCACTATATTGTGGCCCCTTGACATGGGAATTGTGTCTAACTCAACTTGTAGTCTCATATGGTGCAAGTATTATACTTGAGTATTGTGTCTCATTCGACTTTTAGTCTCATATGGTGTGAATGTTATGCTTTGCTTCTAATACGTATCAATAAATACTTGGTTAATTTTAAAAATAGAGAATTTTAGGAAAAATATGCCAACTATATATTTTTAAAATTCAAATGGAAATATGAATGCTATTATACTATATTAGATGGGATTAACAGCAGAACAGAAGAACAAAAGTAAGTCAAAAAAAATATTCAAAATGGCTGAGCGCGGTGGCTCACACCTGTAATCTCAGCATTTTGGGAGGCCGAGGCGAGTAGATCACCTGAGGTGGGGAGTTCCGGACCAGCCTGACCAACATGGAGAAACCCCATCTCTACTAAAAAATACAAAATTAGCCAGGTGTTTTGGTGCATGCCTGTAATCCCTGCTACTTGGGAGCCTGAGGCAGGAGAATCACTTGAATCCGGGAAGCAGATGTTGAGGTGAGCTGAGATCTTGCCATTGCACTCCAGCCTGGGGAACAAGAGCAAAACTCCGTCTCAAAAAAAAAAAAATTGTATTTAAAATAAAGCACAGACATGTTTTTCTTAATGAACAAGACCTCAGAAATCTGTAAGACAGAACCAAATAGGAAGAGAAACAGAAAGGAGCAGAAAGAAATATTTGAGGAAATACGGCTAAAATTTTTCCAAATTTGATCAAAAGTATCAACTCATCCAAGAAGCCAGTATACCTCAAGCAGGACTTTTATTAAAAACAACAACAACAAAAACTACCAGGAGACACATAACAGTCAAACTGCTAAAAACACATGGATTATAAAGAACTTTATAAAAATTTTAAGAATTTTTAGCCAATGCAGTGGCTCACGCCTGTAATCCCAGCACTTTGGGAGGCTGAGGGGGCCAATCACAAGGTCAGGAATTCAAGACCAGCCTGGCCAACATAGTAAAACCCCATCTCTACCAAAAATACAAAAATTAACTGGGCATGTTGGTGTATGCCTGTAATCGCAGCTACTCAAGAAGCTGAGGCAGAAGAATTATTTGAACTGCGACCTGGGAGGTGGAGGTTGCAGTGAGCCAAGATCACACCACTGCACTCCATCCTGGGTACAGATGGGGACTCCATCTCAAAAAAAAAAAAAAAAAAAAAAAGGATTTTAAGAATTTTTAAAAGCTACCATGTGGGCAAGGGAGAGAATTACATTACTAGAAAGCCATATGACAGCTAACATTTCACTAGAAACAATAAAAACCAAGAGAAACTAGAATGACATCATTGAGACACTAAAAGAGAGGGGTTGAGGGAATGTCAAATTTAGGATTCTATACACAAGAAAATATCTTTCAAAAATTGAAATTTAATGAAGTTTCAGATAAGTAAAAACAGAAATTCTTTACCAGCAACCCACACTGCCAGAATGCTGAGAAAAAGGCTGGAGGAATTTCCAGAAGGAAATTTAGATCTATAAGGAAAAATGAAAGATCTGGAAATCATAAACATTTGTGCAAATATAAACCAATTTTTTTTCTTAATGTCAACTGATTGGTCAAAGCAAAATATATGACAATGTACCGTGGGGCTTGAAACATGTAGGAGTAAAGATATGTGACAACATAGACCAAAGATGAGAGGGGGGTGTAAATGGAATTTTACTGTTATAAAGTTCTTACATTAATATATGAAATAGTACAATATCAATGCAAAAGAATATATGTTAAGAATGTATATTATAAACCTTAGAGCAACCAACAAAAAAGAAAACAACAAAAAAGATATAACTAAAATCCAATAAGGGGGCTAGAATGAAATAATAAATAACATTGTTTCACCCCTCCTCACAAAAAAGTAAAGGTAGAAAACTAAGGTTTACAGCCAACAAATAGCACAACGAATGGAATGATATCTTACATCTCAATACTAACATTGAGTGTAAGTGGCCTAAATGCTCCACTTAAAAGATTCAGAATTGCAGAATGGGTAAGAATTCACCAATCTGCTGCCTTCAAGAGACTTACCTAGCACATGAGGACTCACATAAACTTAAGGTAAAGGGGTGGAAAAAGATATTCCATGCAAGCAGGAGTAGCTATTCTTATATCAGACAAAAAACTTTAAAGCAACAGCAGTTTGAAAAGACAAAGAGGGACATTATATATGATAAAAGGCCCTGTCCAACAGGACAATATCACAATCCTAAATATGTATGCACCAATACTCCACCACACAGGTCATCAAGACAGAAAGTCAACAAAGAAACAATGGATTTAAACTATATCCTGGAACAAATGGACTTAACAGATATTTATAGAACATTCTACCCAACAACCACAAAATATACATTCTGTTCATCAGCACATAGAACTTTCTCCAAGATAGACCATATGATAGGCCATAAAATGAGTCTCAATAAATTTTTTAACAATGAAATTATATCAAGCACTCTCTGAGATCACAGTGGAATAAAACTGGAAATCAACTCCAAAAGGAACCTTCAAAATCATGCAAATACATGGAAATTAAATAACCTGCTCCTGAATTATCCTTGGGTCAAAAATGAAATCAAGATGGAAATTTTAAAATTCTTTTAACTAAAAGGCAACAGTGACATAACCTATCAAAACCTATGGGATACAGCAAAGGTGGTGCTAAGAGGAAAATTCGTAGCCCTAAACACCTACATTCAGAGCATAAATGGACAATCTAAGGTCACACCTCAATGAACTAGAGAAACAAAAACAAACTAAATCCAAGCCCAGCAAAAGAAAGGAAACAACCAATATCAGAGCAGAACTAAATAAAATTAACACAACAACAAAAAACAATACAAAAGATAAATGAAACAAAAACCTGGTTCTTCAAAAAGATAAAATTGATAGGTCATTAGCAAGATTAAGAAGAGAGAAAATCCAAATAAGCTCAATTAGAAACAAAATAGAAGATATTATAGCTGACACCACAGATATACAAAAGATCATTCAAGGCTACTATCAACACCTTTACATGCATAAACTAGAAAACCTAGAGGAGATGGATAAATTCCTGGAAAGATACAACCCTCCTAGCTTAAATCAGGAAGCATTAGATACCCTGAACAGACCAATAACAAGCAGCAAGATTGAAATGGTAATTTAAAAACTACCAACAGAAAGAAGTTCAGGACCAGACAGATTCCCAGAATTCTACCAGACATTCAAAGACGAATTGGTACCAATCCTATTGACACCATTCCACAAGATAAAGAAAAAGGGAATCCTCCCTAAATCATTCTGTGAAGCCAGTATCACCCTATTACCAAAACCAGGAAAGGACACAACCGAAAAAGAGAACTACAGGCCAATATCCCTGATGAACATAGATTCAAAATCCATAACAAAATATTAGCTAACACAGTCTAACATATCAAAAAGATAATCCACCATGATAAAGTGGGTTTCACACCAAAGACACAGGGATGGTTTAACATAGGCAAGTCAATAAATGTGATACACCACATAAAAAGAATTAAAAACAGAAATCACATGATCATCTTAATAGACACAGAAAAAGTATTTGACAAAATTCAGCATCCCTTTGTGATTAAAACTCTCAGCAAAATTAGCATACAAGGGACATACATCAATGTAATAAAAGCCATCTATGGCAAACCCATAGCCAACATAATACTGAGTAGGGAAAAGTTGAAAGCATTTCCTCTGAGAACTGGAAAAGGACACCCACTCTCACCACTTCTCTTCCACATAATACTGAAAGTCCTAGCCAGAGCAATCAGACAAGAGAAAGAAATAAAGGGCATCCAAATTAGTAAAGAGGAAGTCAAACTGCCACTGTACTAATGACATAATTGTTTACCTAGAAAACACTAAATACTCCTGATAAGAACTGATAAAAACTAATAAAAGAATTTGGCAAAGTTTCTGGATACAAAATTAATGGTACACAAATCAGTAGCTCTTCTGTACACCAACAGCGACCAAGCTGAGAATCAAATCAAGAACTCAACCCCATTTACAATAGCTGCAAAAAAAAAAAAATATTAAGAACATACCAACCAAGGAAGTGAAAGACCTCTACAAGGAAAACTACAAAACACTGCTGAATGATAGATGACATGAACAAATGGAAACACACCCCATGCTCATGAATGAGTAGAATCAATATTGTGAAAATGAGATACTATCCAAAGCAATCTACAAATTCAGTGCTAGTCCCATCAGAATGCCACCATCATTCTTCACAGAACTAGAAAAAACAATTCTAAAATTTATATGGAACCAAAAAAGAGCCCACATAGC